>JAOEHQ010037384.1:0-23607 GCA_025447715.1 Asclepias incarnata | reverse complement strand
CTAAATTAGTTACCATATCTAACTTTTAATTTCATTAAATGAACTAAATTAGTTACCATATCTAACTTTTAATTTCAAAGGTCAAGATTATTTTGATGATTAATTTAAATGGCCAGGATTAAAACTTCATTTTATTTTTTTTCTCTCGGCTCTACCAACAATATATATATATAATATATAATAAACATGGAATTTATGCTAATAGTTAATTATTTAATTCAGCAATTAATCAACGTTAACGATTTATGCAATTGCGTAATATGGCATCACTTAAACTCTTATATTAAATTAAACAATCAAATATTTTGAAAATACATTAACTATTTCACATGACCCTTTTCATTTAATTATTTGCAGATTTCCAGATTTCTAAAACCAAGAACATCTTAATCCCCTCTCACCCTTTCCAACTTTTCACTTTTGGAAAACCAAAAATACCCTTACTAATTCAACTTTCTCTCAACCCACACACCTTACCTACTTAAAATACCCTTAATGAAATAATTTACAACATAGATCCCTCAACCCTTAAATAATCACACTACCCCCTTTACATTTCAATTACTTTTACATTCACCAACGCCGTCGCTGCCACCATGCCGCTACCGTTACCACCATCGCCGCCGCACCGCTACCACTGTCGTCGCTACCACCATCACCGTCACCCATCGCCGTCGTCAACCCGCTACATCGCGCGGGCACAACGCTAGTAAGGCATAATAGATATTATCTTTTTTTTTTTTTTTGAAAAGTATACTTCTATTAAACACCAGTTCCTGCAAATTGCAGGCAGCCAACAGATACAACAAATACAAAATTTACATAATATCAAAATTCATCCAAGCCTCCCATGTAATGCTTTTCTGCTTGGACCTATTCCTATACCAGTGGAATCCAAGTACCTTAATGCTTTGTAGAATTCGAGTAGGACAAACAACCATATTGTTGAAACGGTTGTCGTTTCTAGCTTTCCATATACACCAACATGTCACCCACACTATGCCTTTGAACGCCTTTCTCCCCTGTTTGCTCAGCCCAACGTGATTGTGAAGATCCACCACATCCTTAACCGAAAAAAGAATAATGGGACATGTTTTACACCACATACTAATTGCTTGCCATACCACCGATGCAACCAAGCAAGAGCATAATATGTGTTCAACAGTTTCGTCCCCATCTCTGCACATTCCACAACTAATGTCATCAAAGTAACAGTTTCTCGACTGAAGGGCGACTAAGGTGGGCAAACGACCCATAACAGCCCGCCAAACGAACATGTTACATTTTTTTTGGGCCCATTTCACCCATTTATAAACGAATCTATCACTAAAATCCCTTTCTTTCATTATCATTTCCCTGATCCCTTTAACCGTGAACCCATTGCCCCCACTCGCCATCCAAACCCACTTGTCGGTCGCATCAGTAAGACCTACATTTTCCACCAGACTTAATAGCTTACTCATTTCAGTAGCCTCCAAACCCGAGTGTGGCCTCCTTGACCAATCCCACCGCATTGTGCCACCAACTCTATCCTTCACCACACACGTTTTTTCTTTTTCAAGCTTGAAAAGTAAGGGGAACTCATCTTTTAGCGGGACATCCATTAGCCATGAGTCGACCCAAAATTTAATATCATGCCCATCTCCAACCTTACCTGACACATTTGATTCAAGGTAACACCAGAAACTTTAACCTTGTCAGTTGTTTTAACCATCGAGCTCCACACACCTGGTATATACTTGTTGTAAGGGATAGACAACCAGCACCTTTTTCTGTCATGTATAGCTGAGATAACCATCCTCCACAAGCCCTTCCTATTGTTCCTAAACCTCCACATCCACTTCGTAATCAGAGCTATGTTAACATCCATAAGCCTAAATAAACCGAGGCCCCCAACAGCCACAGGGGAAGCAACACGCTCCCACGATACCCAATGAATTTTCCTATCACTACTCGTACCACCCCACAAGAATAGTCTTATAATCACTTCTAATCCTTCGATAACCTTTTTTGGAGCTTTAAAAATAGAGAAATAGTACGCCGGTAGACTTTCCAATACCGCCTTAATTAAAGTAACTCTCCCACCCATAGATAAAACCGTCCCTTTCCATCTCGCCAATCTTGATTCAAATATATCAAAAATGAATTTCCAATTCGCACTTTATTCATGTTTGCTCCAATCAAAATCCCCAAGTGTATGAATGGGATCGATCCTGTCTTGCATTTAACAATACCCGCCATATTACTCAAACATGTACTATCGATCCCAACCCCATAAAGATTAGATTTCCCCATATTAATACTAAGACCAGAGCAAATGTAGAAGATACGAAGAATTCTAGCAATATTCCTAACATTCAAAACAGACCACTCACCCAAAATTATGCAATCATCTGCATACAACATGTGGGAAAGGCAAAGGCCACCATTCAGAAGTGTCACACCTTTAAAAATACCATTGACACACGCCTTTGTCATAATACCAGAAAGAGCTTCCATCACAATAATGAATAAGAAGGGAGAAATCGGATCACCTTGGCGCATACCTTTCGAGCATTGAAATTCATAGGTGGGCGACCCATTGACCAAAACTGATGACCTTGCCGACTTAAGAATTTCAAGGATCCAACAGCACCACTTGTTTGGAAATCCCATTTGTCTCATCACCGAAACCACAAAATGCCAGTTAACATTGTCATATGCTTTTTGGAAGTCGATCTTGAAGATAAACATCTGCTTTTTTCTTTTTTTTGCCCATGCAATAACCTCGTTCATCACAAGAGGCCCGTCCAGAATGAGCCTGTCACTAAGGAAAGCCGTCTGGTAGTTTGAGATCACCGAGCCCATAACTTTCTTTATTCTATTCGCCAACACCTTCGACAAGACTTTGCTGATTATGCCAACCAAATTTATTGGCCGATAGTCATTGAGATTCCCCGGATCTTTAGTTTTTGGAATGAGCGTAATAAAAGAAGAGCCACACCCTCTGTTGATCTTACATTCTTCATAAAACACTTGAAACATACTAAGAAAGTCAGCCTCAAACAACCCCCAAATCTCTTAAGAAATTTAAAATTGAAACCATCGGGACCAGGGGCCCGATCGTCCCCACACTCAAAGACAGCCGTTTTAATCTCCTCTCCTGAAAATCTTGCCTCTAGATCATCAGCTTCCGAAATAGAAAACCTGTTTTGGAAGTTGCAGTTCAAAGACGGTCGAAACTCCCAATCTTCATGAAATTTGTCTTTGAAAAACTTATACACCTGTTTTTTCACCTCCCTAGGCTGCTGAATCCAAACATCCGCTACCGTCAAACCCTGAATTGCATTGCTCCTTTTCCTGTTATTAATCAACCCATGGAAAAACTTGGTATTTTCATCCCCCTCAATCGCCCACCTACACCTGGACCTCTGTCTAATATCTTTAGCTTTTAGTTCGTCAAGTTCAATCAGCCTCTTTTTACATTCTAATCGTGACCACGATTCCTCTTCAGTCAACTCCCTTTCCTCCATCACTGCTTCAATTTCCTCAAGTTCTTTTTGGCAGATTCCAAACTCCTCCCCTTGCTTTTTACACATTTCATCTCTCCAACTTCTAATGTTCTCTCTTAGCCACTTGAACTTCAACGTTATCCTTACGTCCGAAGGTCCATGGAAATTAAACCGTTCCATAGCCTCCATCACCACTTTTTCAAAATCACTCCGATCCAGCCACGAATTGAAGAACCTAAATGGTTTGGGACCATAATTATGCTCGTGAATCTGCCAGATGATAGGATTGTGATCAGAGAACCTTCTTGGAAGTGCTCTAAAGCTCGCCGTCGGCCACTTATCAACCACTTCCCTCCCCACCAATAACCTGTCTATTTTGCTCATCTTTTTTCCTTTATCACCTTCGACCAAAAAGGTAAATTTGTTTCCTTTCATTAGATACTCGTGAAGGTCAGCCATCGAAATGAAAGAATTGAAGTTACGGGCACAGCCTTGGTTAAAAGATGACCCCAACCTCTCTTCTTGAAAACGCACAGCATTAAAATCTCCAAGAATGAACCACAAACCCACCGAACCTTCTTTAATCTCGGCAATCTTTGACCATAACTCTTTCTTGTCTTTAACCCGTTGAGGAGCATAAACATTCATTACATACACCGTATCCGGATACCCTTTCACCCTCCCTTTTATCAGTAGAAAATTATTGTTTTTTATACAATCAAGCTTATTAAAAACTCCCGGATCCCACATTGAAACCAAACCTCCAGAACGACCATTGGGTTCAACACATTCCCAACCAACATTCGAGTTCCCCCAGTACCTATTTACCACATTAATTATTTGAAATCCCACACGACTGTGTTTCTTGCATTGCAACAAAGGACACACCTTCAACAGACTTCACTTCCCTAATCCAGTTTGCCTTACCCAACCCCACGGATATTTATAGACAACAAATTCATTGGGGAACATCATTGGTACCTTCTTTGGAGATCAACTCTCTGATCTTTTCCACTGTACCTTGGAGATCGACCCCAATTAATAACCCTACATCAACCGTTGCCTGAGTTTCTTTATCTATCTCCATATCATTGTGTAACTCTTGCATATTTGTGTTTGGCTCTGAAACTATCTCATCAGTTATTTCAATCTGAGAATTGGGGATCGTGCTTTCCTTGCGCTTTGGGAAATATGTAATTATCCGGGATATATATGTTACATATATCCCCACTTTTGAGGCATAATTACATATTTCCCTAACACATGCTTTAAAGGCATTGTATTCATGCATTGAAAACTTACACTTTGGGGAAATATGTAATTATCCCTCAATTGGGGGATATATGTAAATCTATCTTCCTATCACTAGGGAATTAGATGATAAACAATCTGGCCCAAAATTTATCTTTTCCTCACCTATGTATGTTAGTAGCTTCATTATTTAGGCCCAAAATAATGTCATCCACACTAAATGGGTCAGATGGCCTGGGCCTTTTTCTGGGCCTAGGAGAGTTTGCTACAAAATTATTTTCCCAGAGTTTATCAAATGCCTAGACTCCATCACTTTCAACCGGCTGGACCCCACCATCATACCCCTTTGCATTGTGATTGCCAACTTCGTTAAAAATGAAATTAAAGTTGTTGGACTCTTCAACGTTCACTTCCTGCATGGGAGCATGGTTGGTTTCCCCATGCACCTCTTCATTCTCACCATGACCATCCAACTTCACCTCTTCATCTTCTTGCTGTCGATGACCGGAAACCTCCAAGTCACCCTTAAATTCCGGCCATATCTCTACCTTATTATGCCCATTGAACGGAAACCAATCACATATCTCCTCCACAACCCACACCCTATATGCCTTATCACGCCATTTTATCTCCAGCTCACTGTCAACCTTGACACCATCCCCAACCAAAAAACCCACCCTTTCTGAAGACCAGTCCCCATACCCATCAAAGTTTGAGATAGGGCATATTACTTTACCGAAATTCTCGCTAATCTTTTTGAAAGTATCCACAGTTTTTAAATGAAGCGGCACCCCAATGATCTTCACCCAAGCGATTCTCTCAAAGGGTAGAGATTGTCCCGACCATGATTCGAGACGCGAGAGCCACTTCCTCCATATGTCTTTCCTCTGGACGAATTCGCTGGCACACTCTTCCACCGTGAATGTTAAAAGGACAAATAGGCCACCAAGATACCTCAACTCCACTTTCTCTACTCCTGCCTTTACCAAGAGCGGGCTCAGGGAGCACAATGTGTTGAAGTCTGCACACCTTGCAACTAGCGCCCTACGATAAAAAGATGACATGGCATTGACGTCCGCATCAACCATAATCACCTTCACTTCCTTCTCGCTCCCACTGACTCCCTTCACGATGTCGCTATAAGTAATCCCCCTTCCCCCCTTGTTGCTAGATCTGTTGTTATTCCTCTCCTGGGAAGACTGGAAATTCTGTTGTTTTCTAAAACTTCTTTCCTTCCCTAGCGATTCTTCGTTTTCTACAGCAAATCTCGCCACATTGATTTGTAGAGTGTTGTTGCCCATCTTCGTCTTCCTCAATTCGAATTCGAGAGCTTTCCAGTCTTTGACACCCACGAAACTAATGAAGCCAAATCTTAGTCCCTCTTTGTTTTTCTTTCTTGCTATGTAGACGCCCATAACTTCACCAAACTTCTTAAGGTGCGATTCCAGATCCCAAGGTCTACAACCTTCAGGGAGGTTGGCCACAAAGAACTTGACCACCCTTGCTCTTTCTTAAGGTGCGATCCATTCCTGTTGGGATATCCACCCTCTAGGTGTCTTTTCCCTTTCTTGCTTTTTACCTCTTCCCACCCTTGCTCTTTCTCTCTCACACACATCCCTCGTTTTTACCTCCCTCTCCTTAGCTATGAGAGGGTTTGTAATTTGTCCATAAGACTAACCGAAGTGGGCAAACTTTCGTCCGACCCCCCCTCAAATCGCCTTGGTTCACCCCTCACACCGCACCCACCGGGCGATCTTCACTTCCGGCGACCCACAGGGTTCGCTTGGTTTTGTTTGACCGGCCCACAATTCAATAAAACTATCCCACTTTCCAACCTATCACCAATAAAACTATCCCACATGGCACAAGTCGCCCCCTCTTAAAAACCCACTCATTTCCACCTTTTTTAAGGGGCAACTTTTTCTACCCTACATGCCACATGACACAAGTCGCCCCACCCTCCCTCCATCACCACTCCTCTTAGTCTAATAGATATTATCTCATGAGGTACACATTTTATTTGACAACCACTCGTGTTTTGTGGAAAGTCAAATACATCAAAATCCATTACGTTTATCTTGGGTTAAGCATTTCCTTTTTAATATGATTAAATACTATCCATCTCCTTATTTATTTTCTTAGATCTATATTTCTTCATCCCCGAAAAACAAATCTTTGAAATTCTAGAATTAAAACTATGAATTTTTTGAAGAAGAAATCTTACTATACCTATAAGTGAGGATAAGTTCAGCCTATGTGACCCTGCCAACGTCACTTCCAATGTGTCACTTCGAGGTTGCAGTAGTCCTACGTGTCAAGCAAATATCGTGTCCACGTCAAGAGTTACATGGCATGTATCTCAACAACTGTCATGTGTGTTTATTTTTTGTTAAAAAAGCACGCCTATGCAGAGTTTCAAACCTGGGTCTCCCGAGTAAGAGGTAAAGCCTTATGCCAGTTACACAATTGTAACATGTTGTCACTTTTATACAACCATTAATCCATAAATTAATCATGTAAAAACCTTGTAATCTACAATTAGGTAAACCCTGTGCATTTAATGTGCCATTAAAAATCATATTGTTATTTTGGGAAATAACAAGCTAAAACAAAATATAGCAAGTTATGATTTGATTGGTAAAAAGTTTTCATGTCTAAATCCTTTTGAGAATATTTTTATTTTTGAGTCCATGTTAATTTCAAACTTATAGATTTATTTATTCATAAATATGCATTCCTTTATTTTCTCAATATTGAAGAAAGTTAATGTATGTATTAGTATGATTGGCAATTAATAATTTGGTTTTTTTATTTCTATATATTGTTGTTGGTTTTGTGTTTTAGAGTTTTGTTATGAAATCTTTTAGAATTTTTGTATTAGTTATTCTCATCCGTTCCATCATGAAAAGGTAAACACACCAAATTGCTATGAATCCTTTGAAGTTTATTTTACCATGTAATACATATTTTATAATCATGTTTTAGATAATGGGGTCAGTTTGAAGGTAAATAACAAGGCCTGCCAAAACGGGCATAACCACGTTTTTCAATAGGTAAATCATTTCAAATGCTTACAAAGTGTTTGCGTATTGTCCATGTGATATGAAATTACTTGCTTTTGATCTAACAAATTGATGTTTTATTATTAGTTTCCAACTCATATTCAAGGTTTTTTAGATTCTTGGTGAGTCTCTTATTTATTGTAAAGTATTTAAGAATAAAATGTTTCTTTCAATTTTTTTCTTTCAACAATATCTAGACTAAATTTGTTGGCTTGGTGCTATTGATTTGCTATTCTTATTTGATGTTGGCCCTCGACTCATGAGGTAACAATTTTCCATCTTGCAGATTATATAAGAATGTCCAAGACATACTTTAGCAGCTAGAAAATTTGTCTTTATATTGATATTTGAATGAAAATTCACATTAGCGCATCTATGTTTTAATAATGAGAGCTTGGACGATATCAAAGTTCACCTTATATTATGGAGTAGATGTTTGAATGTAATAAAGTTTGAAAATTTTAAAGGAATGGAGTATGTTGTCTACAATTTTGTGATTTACATTTGTTTTGTGTAGAACATATATATAGAATATAATCTTGCTTTATTTTGATCTTAAATTTGGCATATACTATTTTTTTCTCTCTATTTTTTTTTCTAACGGCACAAGGTGTCTATCTATCCTTGATAGATTCTTAGTGCTGGTAGAAAATTTCGAAAGTGCCATTAAAAACAATCGAGATGAACACTTTGATACAATGAAATTTATCATGTAGCCTTACTCATATTATTTCGATCAAGGTGAACAAAATATAACCATAACCCAATATCGGTTTTTTTTTAAATTTCATATCTGCAATCAAAGAAACTTATAATAAAGAGTATTTGCAATTTTAATTTAAACCGTGCATCGCACGGGTTCTAACCTAGTATATATATATGATTTTATTTTTCAAACATATATCAAATTTTCAAACAAAGGTTTTTTTTTTCCTCCCAAATATAGTTCATATTTTCCGGACTAGATTAATATATCCCAAAAAACAATGTTTTCTGAGCAATAAAATTTGATTCATAGCACATCTAATCATATATATATATAGGGTTCCAAATAAATGAGAACACCCTTAAAGTGAGAACAGCGTGAGAACACTTAAAAACTTCATTATGATGCATTATAAGTCCATAAAATTAACATAATGCTTAATTAATTTTCATTATTTAAGTTTTTAACAACATATTGATCAATCAAAACTAACAAAATCATAATTTTTTGTTGGATGTATCAATTTTGATGAATATGCATCCAAAATGGATGCAAAAGACAAAAAATGTGGTTTTCTTGATTTTGACAAACTTGTTAAACACTTACATAATAAAAATTAGTTAAGTAGTATGTGAGTTTTATGGACTTATAATGCATCAAAATGGAGTTTTTAAGTGTTTACACGTTGTTCTCACTTTAATTGGTTGAACTTTAGGATAATAAAAGCTATATTTAATTGTTAAATAATAATCATAAAATAATAAATAAAGATTTTTTGAAATTAAAATTATTTATGATATAAGCAAAGTTAAAATTAAAAAAAAAATTAAGGTTTTTATTGGTTGATAAGTGGTTAGATCATTTATGTTTTAATATATAAAAAGACAATAAAAATTCTATTAGATATATATTAGCTATTATTCTTGATTTATTATATTGGAATTATTGGTTAAAAAATGTAAATTGATGATGGAAAATAAAAAAGTGTAAATTAAAGTCAAAATTGAAAGCAAAAGTCAATTGAGCAAATCAAAAATTATGATTGGTCGATAAGTTATTAGAGCAGTCTTTTAATATATAAAAAGATATATATTATTTAAAAAATACGTCAAATATCGATAAAATAATGCTTCAATCTTAACATATTGATAGATATGAAGAACTTTGAAGCCTACTATCTCTCATTGTTAATTGGGCAATCAACCTTTATTGTGTTGTTACAACTTTGACAAAGTTGATAAAATTGTACATGCATCCATATATCCACATTCACACGATGACATCCACATGCAAAGATGATTTTTCATTTCCAACTAAATTAACTAACTTTCCCAAAATTCGCTAATCCTTCATAGAAGGTTTCTATTGGCATGAGAATCTTGTAATGAGGGCTTGAATTGAGGAGACTCATGTTCAAGTCTTAGGAAGAACTGGATTTTATCATTAACTCGTCGTTGTACCTACAGGCAGACGGGTCGATGGTTTTCCTTGGATCGTCGGTCTAATGGGTCTGAGTTTCGTCTGACTGGGTTGGACGAGTTGGCGGCAGCCTTTAGCTATCGGGTTATCCTGGACGGAGTTCAGTTTATATAATGTTTAATTGACCGTTAAAAAAAAAAAAAAATTTCCCAAAATTGAATTTTAATTTAATGCATTTCTATGGTTCCAACTACACTCCCTTTAGTTTGTTGTCCTTCATTTACTCACCCCAACCCCCTTAAATTCACATCCCCCTTCCATTCTACCTTCATACCAATACTCACTTTTCATCATTTTTTTTTATCCCAATCATGGCTCCTTCTGGAGAACAAGATCTCCTGTCGACAGAGATCGCCAACAAGGAAATCGAATCGTCGGGTCCCAACGCTGGATCTATGACTTTCTCCGTCGGGGTCCGGCATCGGTTACCTAACTGTGTTCGGTCCATTAATCTCAAATATGTGAAACTAGCCTACCATTACTTGTTTAACCATGCCATATATTTGGCTACTGTGCCCCTGCTAGTTCTCGTATTTGGTCCTGAGATTGGAAGTCTTAGAAAGGAAGCTTTGGGATAGCACTGCAGGGTACGAACTTGGCAACTTTTTATTCCGAACAATACGACTTGGCAACTATTCTTGCTTTTTTAGTTGTCTTTGTCTTCGCCGTCTCGGTTTACTCAATGTCCCGGCCTCGGTCCATTTATCTCATTGATTTCGCTTGTTTCAAACCTACCGATGATTTGAAGGTACATCGACCTGATCAGTTATATATTTAGTTCTTTTAGCTTTATCATACTATAACTGTTTCATCCATTGTATTAACACCAATAGCAATGTATATTGTTTGCATTTAATTTGTTACCAATCATAATAATGTACTTTCATTTACTTTTACCAACAATCATAACAACATTATTTCATTTTTCACTAATAAGAATAGCAAAGTTAATCTAATCTAATTAGTATCATGTTATTCATGATAATTTTCAAAACACTACTTAAAACAACTAAAACTAACATCTAATAAGCTTCGATCAGTCACGAAGGACGAATTTATCGAGATGATAATTTTTAAAACACTACTTTGGCTGCTAGTTAAACATTAATAATTAATAATACGCATAATGATAATCAGAATCAATGGTCTATACACATAATTAGTGCTACATTATTGAAACTTTATAGACTATAAACGAGAATCTTATATGGTTAACACATACTAACTCGTGTTTTACTTAAGTAAAAAATACAATACAATCTGTTCACGTAAGACATAGACACATCAAACCTTAAACGGCATTTCTTATGATGTTAACCGTGATGGCACAGGACATTAAGCGTAATCTCATAATCATATTCGTGTGTCTTAGGTTGAACGTTCCTGGACGTTGACCTCATTTTTTCGCATACATTTGGGTTATTCTATTGCGTATACTCTTACATTCTCTTTAACGCTTCAATCACAGGTGAGTTCATAGTCCCTTTTCGTTTTTAATCGTTTTATAAACACGGGTTGAAAAACATGAATATTTCTAGACGTATTCTATATAATTTATTGAGATATTTAGTCGTTTGATGTTCCTTCGTGAATCTTGTGGATACTATATAAATTATACTGAGATGCATACTTTGAAAATATGTCTTAAAAGGGATAAGAAAGGAAAGGAAAATAAAATTTATGTTTTTATAAACACGGGTTGAAAAACATGGATTTATTGTTATGTCTATTAGGCCTTTCCTTATAAGACCAATGGGAGTGGGGGGCATTTTTTGTACTTTTTGGATCCGGAACGCCCCGAACCACCACCCCAAGGGGCGTTTCAAGCCCTTAAAAAGTGCAGCTTCTCAAATGGAACGAGCGTCTTAGATATTTAAACGGTCACTTTTTGACCGTTCCAACCCACTTTATGGTTTGCTTTTTTCCAATTCCAAGAAGCTAGATTCCTTTTTTATTGCAGGAAATTTTATCACAATTCGTTCCTCTTTTATTTGTAAAGTTTTGACCGTTCCTTTTTTGTATTTTATATGTTGCTTTTTTCCAATTCCAACTCCAAGAAGGTTTTTAATTTTCGTTCCTTTTTTAATTTTGTTCCTATATATGTTTTGTGAACAATTTTATTATGTTTATTTAGTATTAAATAATTATTATTCTATGTTATGTTTACTTTTTCTATGTTTTAATTAGCTTTAAAAATTATATGTATTGCATAATTTTAGTATGTTTTAGTTAGTATAAATATATGTATCAAATACATATGTTAGTAAATATACATTTCCATATTTATATATATATATAAAGTCAAATAAAAAAAAAACAAAATATAAATAAACAAAACAAAAAAAATAATAATAAGAAAAATCAAAGTAAAAAAAAAACAAAAAACAAAAAAAAAACAAAAAGGTGGGGCTTTGTAGGGCCTTCCCACTCCCACAAGAAGTAGGGAAAGCCCCCTTGCCATGTGAACCGCCACATAGCAAGGAATGCCCCTATAGGGTCTTTCCCCACTCCCATTGGTTTAACAGCATACTTCTTCCCTTATTCTTCCAATCACATCAGCGTCACATCAGCTTTTCTCTATCCTAGAACTCCACCAAGAACACCCACTAGTTATAAGGTCGTTCCCTATGGACATCCTTTTTGGATGTCGGACGCCAATTCCATTTCGAACGCCATAGGTAGCAAGCGTCTTTGGCGATGCGTCGGTGTGTTTGTTCCGAATTCGGACGCAATGGACGCGCGAGTTATTACCAAAGTAAAAAAAAAAAATGCAAACAAATTACAAGTAGTGGGGACGCCAATTCCATTTCGGACGCCATAGGTACCAAGCGTCTTTGGCGATGCGTCGGTGTGTTTGTTCCGAATTCGGACGCAATGGACGCGCGAGTTATTACCAAATTAAAAAAAATGCAAACAAATTACAAGTAGTGGGATATTTGAAGAATAAAATATTTGAAGAATAGGTGAATAATAGGTTCTTATAAGTAGTGAGTGTTCTTGGGGGTGTTTTAAGAGAGAGAAAAGCTGATGTGACGCTGATTTGGCTGGAAGAATAGGTGAATAGTTTAATCCTTATAGGGAATGGCCTAAGAACCTATTATTCACCTATTCTACAACACACATATCAAATAAACCAATAAAAGAGAAAACAAACTACCATTGAGCCCCATTTATTTGTGTCCTCCACGTCTAAATATCGAATAAACGGATAGACGCCTTCGAATAGACACACCATAGTTATAGCGTCGAATACCAAACACGCGTCGAACGTGCAACAGACGTTCTAATAAAGCCCGACCTAATAACCTAAAATAACCTACAACACGAAGATTAATTGTTAGGCCTCCCGTTATAACAACTATGTTCTTCCCCACTTTTTTCAACCACATCAGCGTCACATCAGCTTTTCTCTCTCTTAGAACACCCCAAGAACACCCATTTTCTCTCTCTTATCACTTCTTCCCCTATCATTCCCTTAAAATTGTTTTTTTTATAATAGCAACGGATACATGCCATTTGGGACCCACATTCAATGCGTCGACCATGTCCAAGAATAGAATAAACGAACCGACTCTTAATGTTAGACGTGTGCTAGTTATAACTTCAGCTTTCAAACGCACATCCGACGCCTTGAAGAATTGCTTATAAGGCCCGGCCTTAAAAGTTACTGGTAGTTCCTCGGATATAGTTTATGGATGCTCTTGAGAACCATGGGTTCTTCGTTCATACTGTTTTTGGACCACTTTTCCATAAAATATATGTTAGGAATGAACCGTAAGTTTTAATATGCATGACGACTTTGTATGAACTTATGGAGACCTTGAAACAGAACATTCTTTTATCATATAAACACTAGAGATGGTTTAAAAATATAACACGTTGATTTAAACTAGATTTATTTGTACTCTTTTGGATTGCACCACAATACTTTGAAGGAATCCCGATGTATTATGCTTTTATAAAATCTTGATACACTCGATATATTTATTCAAATGTGCATCATTGTTATTCTAAGAGTGGACCGGCAAACTAACATTGGTATTCCGAGAGTAGATGGTAAATCCATGTGAACTACTTAGACTAAAGGGTATGAGGCATTCTCATGAAGGGGGTCTTTAACCACATAACGCCATGTCATATAGGTAGGCATTTTTAAAAAATGGGGTGTAAGGCAACTTACAAGGGTTAGGGTCTCCACCATGTGTCACAACCTAATAATTGGGTATTTATTATTTTGATTTTGTATTTTTAGTTTTTTGCCTATTATTCTACAAACTAAATATAAAATAAATAAAGAATACCAAACATAAATATAAATTCATTAGCTATATAATTAAAAATACTAAATAAATTCCATTACATACCATAATTTTTTTTAAAAAAAGGTTAATCATCATCGTCGCTAACGTAGTCGTTGATGTCGGGCACCTCGGCTTCTACGTCATTTGCCGAGTGGGTCGTCCATAGATGGTCTACCAAATCCGCCATAAGCATGTTGTGTGTTTCTCTACTTTTTACCGCATTTGAGTTCTCGATCCGTTGCTCCATAAGAGTTTGATGTGTCCAATACTCTGAGTCTAGAGAAGGGTCTTCCGGGTCGTAGTCTTGGCAAAAAACTTTGTCTTCGCTGCAAGATCATGTTATGTAGAATGATACAGGTATAAATCATGTCTTGCATCCGTTCTCTGTCCCAAAATCATGATGGAAAACTAATAACTTTCCACCGCTTTTTAAGAACACCGAACGCTCTTTCAATATCCTTCCGTGGCGACTCCTGTTTTTTCTTAAAGTACTTTCTTTTATTGTCAATCGGTTCGGTAAAGGTCTTCACGAACGTTGCATACTCCAGATTGATGTCGTCGATCAAATAGTATCCGTTCTTGTAAAAGTTATCATTCGCGTAAAAAGAAGCTGCAAAACATAACCAAATTAAGTGAATAACTAACACTTTTTTAAAATATATACAACAGAAACAAATTAAGTAAATATAAACTGAACTTATGGGTGCCAAACCGGATATAAGTTCCTCAAGAACGGGTGATGCTTCAAACACGTTAAAGTCATTGTTGGACCCTACATTCCAAAAAAAAAAGCATTCCAAATCCACAAATCATAAGACGCAACCGCCTGAAGCATCAATGACGATTTCCCTATATCATCTCGTGTGTGAGTCCCTCGCCATGCCAGGGGACACATCTCCCATGACCAATGCATACAATCGATGCTACCAATCATGCCGGGGACATCATGACGTTGTTCATGCACCTCGTATATGTGTTGGAGATCACTCCATGTTGGCCTACGTAAGTATGTAGGACTGTATACCTCCCTTATGCCTAAAGTGAGTAAACCAACAATTATAGAAACTAACAATTATATAAACTAACAATTATTTAAACTAACAGTTATATAAAGTAACAATTATACCTTTACAAAGTGTGTTGGCGAGTCTCGTGAGGTCCTTTCCGATATTCCCAAGTTAAAATTAGTTAAGTAGTATGTGAGTTTTATGGACTTATAATGCATCAAAATAGAGTTTTTAAGTGTTTACACGTTGTTCTCACTTTAAGGGTGTTCTCAATTGAATACCACCCTATATATATATATATATATATATATATATAAATGGAAAAGTGAGGGTAGTGTCGTTACACATCCTAATTGGGTGAAATACCATCTCACATTTTAGATTTTTAATATATTTTGTTCAAAAAATAATAATATGTTGAATTTTTTTAATTAATTAAATGATGAAAAATTAAAACAAATTTCTCTTGATGACTACAAAATGTAATAATTGTAAATTAAATATTTAGTGAGGCTAAAAAGTGTAAATTATTGATAGAAAACAAAAAAAAATATAAATTAATGACACTTTTTCTACAAATACTTATATAAATATTAATATATTAATGTATCTGGATAATGATTATTAGAATTTTTAATTTTAATTTTAAGTTGGAGAGCTGTGATTGGTCAATAAATGGTTAAGTGAATTATCTTTTAGTATAGATTAAGATTAAGATAAAGATTAAGATATATATATACATAAATAAAGATAAATATATTAATATATATATATATATATATATATATTAAAAATACTTGATAAATTGGATCGATATTTTATTAATTGTTTTTTAAAAATTTTATCACGTAAGTTTTTGGTTGAACTTTAGGATAATAAAAGCTATATTTAATTGTTAAATAATAATCATAAAATAATAAATAAAGATTTTTTGAAATTAAAATTATTTATGATATAAGCAAAGTTAAAATTAAAAAAAAAATTAAGGTTTTTATTGGTTGATAAGTGGTTAGATCATTTATGTTTTAATATATAAAAAGACAATAAAAATTCTATTAGATATATATTAGCTATTATTCTTGATTTATTATATTGGAATTATTGGTTAAAAAATGTAAATTGATGATGGAAAATAAAAAAGTGTAAATTAAAGTCAAAATTGAAAGCAAAAGTCAATTGAGCAAATCAAAAATTATGATTGGTCGATAAGTTATTAGAGCAGTCTTTTAATATATAAAAAGATATATATTATTTAAAAAATACGTCAAATATCGATAAAATAATGCTTCAATCTTAACATATTGATAGATATGAAGAACTTTGAAGCCTACTATCTCTCATTGTTAATTGGGCAATCAACCTTTATTGTGTTGTTACAACTTTGACAAAGTTGATAAAATTGTACATGCATCCATATATCCACATTCACACGATGACATCCACATGCAAAGATGATTTTTCATTTCCAACTAAATTAACTAACTTTCCCAAAATTCGCTAATCCTTCATAGAAGGTTTCTATTGGCATGAGAATCTTGTAATGAGGGCTTGAATTGAGGAGACTCATGTTCAAGTCTTAGGAAGAACTGGATTTTATCATTAACTCGTCGTTGTACCTACAGGCAGACGGGTCGATGGTTTTCCTTGGATCGTCGGTCTAATGGGTCTGAGTTTCGTCTGACTGGGTTGGACGAGTTGGCGGCAGCCTTTAGCTATCGGGTTATCCTGGACGGAGTTCAGTTTATATAATGTTTAATTGACCGTTAAAAAAAAAAAAAAATTTCCCAAAATTGAATTTTAATTTAATGCATTTCTATGGTTCCAACTACACTCCCTTTAGTTTGTTGTCCTTCATTTACTCACCCCAACCCCCTTAAATTCACATCCCCCTTCCATTCTACCTTCATACCAATACTCACTTTTCATCATTTTTTTTTATCCCAATCATGGCTCCTTCTGGAGAACAAGATCTCCTGTCGACAGAGATCGCCAACAAGGAAATCGAATCGTCGGGTCCCAACGCTGGATCTATGACTTTCTCCGTCGGGGTCCGGCAT
Organism: Asclepias incarnata; assembly: GCA_025447715.1. Taxonomy (NCBI): domain Eukaryota; kingdom Viridiplantae; phylum Streptophyta; class Magnoliopsida; order Gentianales; family Apocynaceae; genus Asclepias; species Asclepias incarnata. Next base: position 6,253 of record JAOEHQ010037384.1, on the reverse strand, counting down.
CGGTTACCTAACTGTGTTCGGTCCATTAATCTCAAATATGTGAAACTAGCCTACCATTACTTGTTTAACCATGCCATATATTTGGCTACTGTGCCCCTGCTAGTTCTCGTATTTGGTCCTGAGATTGGAAGTCTTAGAAAGGAAGCTTTGGGATAGCACTGCAGGGTACGAACTTGGCAACTTTTTATTCCGAACAATACGACTTGGCAACTATTCTTGCTTTTTTAGTTGTCTTTGTCTTCGCCGTCTCGGTTTACTCAATGTCCCGGCCTCGGTCCATTTATCTCATTGATTTCGCTTGTTTCAAACCTACCGATGATTTGAAGGTACATCGACCTGATCAGTTATATATTTAGTTCTTTTAGCTTTATCATACTATAACTGTTTCATCCATTGTATTAACACCAATAGCAATGTATATTGTTTGCATTTAATTTGTTACCAATCATAATAATGTACTTTCATTTACTTTTACCAACAATCATAACAACATTATTTCATTTTTCACTAATAAGAATAGCAAAGTTAATCTAATCTAATTAGTATCATGTTATTCATGATAATTTTCAAAACACTACTTAAAACAACTAAAACTAACATCTAATAAGCTTCGATCAGTCACGAAGGACGAATTTATCGAGATGATAATTTTTAAAACACTACTTTGGCTGCTAGTTAAACATTAATAATTAATAATACGCATAATGATAATCAGAATCAATGGTCTATACACATAATTAGTGCTACATTATTGAAACTTTATAGACTATAAACGAGAATCTTATATGGTTAACACATACTAACTCGTGTTTTACTTAAGTAAAAAATACAATACAATCTGTTCACGTAAGACATAGACACATCAAACCTTAAACGGCATTTCTTATGATGTTAACCGTGATGGCACAGGACATTAAGCGTAATCTCATAATCATATTCGTGTGTCTTAGGTTGAACGTTCCTGGACGTTGACCTCATTTTTTCGCATACATTTGGGTTATTCTATTGCGTATACTCTTACATTCTCTTTAACGCTTCAATCACAGGTGAGTTCATAGTCCCTTTTCGTTTTTAATCGTTTTATAAACACGGGTTGAAAAACATGAATATTTCTAGACGTATTCTATATAATTTATTGAGATATTTAGTCGTTTGATGTTCCTTCGTGAATCTTGTGGATACTATATAAATTATACTGAGATGCATACTTTGAAAATATGTCTTAAAAGGGATAAGAAAGGAAAGGAAAATAAAATTTATGTTTTTATAAACACGGGTTGAAAAACATGGATTTATTGTTATGTCTATTAGGCCTTTCCTTATAAGACCAATGGGAGTGGGGGGCATTTTTTGTACTTTTTGGATCCGGAACGCCCCGAACCACCACCCCAAGGGGCGTTTCAAGCCCTTAAAAAGTGCAGCTTCTCAAATGGAACGAGCGTCTTAGATATTTAAACGGTCACTTTTTGACCGTTCCAACCCACTTTATGGTTTGCTTTTTTCCAATTCCAAGAAGCTAGATTCCTTTTTTATTGCAGGAAATTTTATCACAATTCGTTCCTCTTTTATTTGTAAAGTTTTGACCGTTCCTTTTTTGTATTTTATATGTTGCTTTTTTCCAATTCCAACTCCAAGAAGGTTTTTAATTTTCGTTCCTTTTTTAATTTTGTTCCTATATATGTTTTGTGAACAATTTTATTATGTTTATTTAGTATTAAATAATTATTATTCTATGTTATGTTTACTTTTTCTATGTTTTAATTAGCTTTAAAAATTATATGTATTGCATAATTTTAGTATGTTTTAGTTAGTATAAATATATGTATCAAATACATATGTTAGTAAATATACATTTCCATATTTATATATATATATAAAGTCAAATAAAAAAAAAACAAAATATAAATAAACAAAACAAAAAAAATAATAATAAGAAAAATCAAAGTAAAAAAAAAACAAAAAACAAAAAAAAAACAAAAAGGTGGGGCTTTGTAGGGCCTTCCCACTCCCACAAGAAGTAGGGAAAGCCCCCTTGCCATGTGAACCGCCACATAGCAAGGAATGCCCCTATAGGGTCTTTCCCCACTCCCATTGGTTTAACAGCATACTTCTTCCCTTATTCTTCCAATCACATCAGCGTCACATCAGCTTTTCTCTATCCTAGAACTCCACCAAGAACACCCACTAGTTATAAGGTCGTTCCCTATGGACATCCTTTTTGGATGTCGGACGCCAATTCCATTTCGAACGCCATAGGTAGCAAGCGTCTTTGGCGATGCGTCGGTGTGTTTGTTCCGAATTCGGACGCAATGGACGCGCGAGTTATTACCAAAGTAAAAAAAAAAAATGCAAACAAATTACAAGTAGTGGGGACGCCAATTCCATTTCGGACGCCATAGGTACCAAGCGTCTTTGGCGATGCGTCGGTGTGTTTGTTCCGAATTCGGACGCAATGGACGCGCGAGTTATTACCAAATTAAAAAAAATGCAAACAAATTACAAGTAGTGGGATATTTGAAGAATAAAATATTTGAAGAATAGGTGAATAATAGGTTCTTATAAGTAGTGAGTGTTCTTGGGGGTGTTTTAAGAGAGAGAAAAGCTGATGTGACGCTGATTTGGCTGGAAGAATAGGTGAATAGTTTAATCCTTATAGGGAATGGCCTAAGAACCTATTATTCACCTATTCTACAACACACATATCAAATAAACCAATAAAAGAGAAAACAAACTACCATTGAGCCCCATTTATTTGTGTCCTCCACGTCTAAATATCGAATAAACGGATAGACGCCTTCGAATAGACACACCATAGTTATAGCGTCGAATACCAAACACGCGTCGAACGTGCAACAGACGTTCTAATAAAGCCCGACCTAATAACCTAAAATAACCTACAACACGAAGATTAATTGTTAGGCCTCCCGTTATAACAACTATGTTCTTCCCCACTTTTTTCAACCACATCAGCGTCACATCAGCTTTTCTCTCTCTTAGAACACCCCAAGAACACCCATTTTCTCTCTCTTATCACTTCTTCCCCTATCATTCCCTTAAAATTGTTTTTTTTATAATAGCAACGGATACATGCCATTTGGGACCCACATTCAATGCGTCGACCATGTCCAAGAATAGAATAAACGAACCGACTCTTAATGTTAGACGTGTGCTAGTTATAACTTCAGCTTTCAAACGCACATCCGACGCCTTGAAGAATTGCTTATAAGGCCCGGCCTTAAAAGTTACTGGTAGTTCCTCGGATATAGTTTATGGATGCTCTTGAGAACCATGGGTTCTTCGTTCATACTGTTTTTGGACCACTTTTCCATAAAATATATGTTAGGAATGAACCGTAAGTTTTAATATGCATGACGACTTTGTATGAACTTATGGAGACCTTGAAACAGAACATTCTTTTATCATATAAACACTAGAGATGGTTTAAAAATATAACACGTTGATTTAAACTAGATTTATTTGTACTCTTTTGGATTGCACCACAATACTTTGAAGGAATCCCGATGTATTATGCTTTTATAAAATCTTGATACACTCGATATATTTATTCAAATGTGCATCATTGTTATTCTAAGAGTGGACCGGCAAACTAACATTGGTATTCCGAGAGTAGATGGTAAATCCATGTGAACTACTTAGACTAAAGGGTATGAGGCATTCTCATGAAGGGGGTCTTTAACCACATAACGCCATGTCATATAGGTAGGCATTTTTAAAAAATGGGGTGTAAGGCAACTTACAAGGGTTAGGGTCTCCACCATGTGTCACAACCTAATAATTGGGTATTTATTATTTTGATTTTGTATTTTTAGTTTTTTGCCTATTATTCTACAAACTAAATATAAAATAAATAAAGAATACCAAACATAAATATAAATTCATTAGCTATATAATTAAAAATACTAAATAAATTCCATTACATACCATAATTTTTTTTAAAAAAAGGTTAATCATCATCGTCGCTAACGTAGTCGTTGATGTCGGGCACCTCGGCTTCTACGTCATTTGCCGAGTGGGTCGTCCATAGATGGTCTACCAAATCCGCCATAAGCATGTTGTGTGTTTCTCTACTTTTTACCGCATTTGAGTTCTCGATCCGTTGCTCCATAAGAGTTTGATGTGTCCAATACTCTGAGTCTAGAGAAGGGTCTTCCGGGTCGTAGTCTTGGCAAAAAACTTTGTCTTCGCTGCAAGATCATGTTATGTAGAATGATACAGGTATAAATCATGTCTTGCATCCGTTCTCTGTCCCAAAATCATGATGGAAAACTAATAACTTTCCACCGCTTTTTAAGAACACCGAACGCTCTTTCAATATCCTTCCGTGGCGACTCCTGTTTTTTCTTAAAGTACTTTCTTTTATTGTCAATCGGTTCGGTAAAGGTCTTCACGAACGTTGCATACTCCAGATTGATGTCGTCGATCAAATAGTATCCGTTCTTGTAAAAGTTATCATTCGCGTAAAAAGAAGCTGCAAAACATAACCAAATTAAGTGAATAACTAACACTTTTTTAAAATATATACAACAGAAACAAATTAAGTAAATATAAACTGAACTTATGGGTGCCAAACCGGATATAAGTTCCTCAAGAACGGGTGATGCTTCAAACACGTTAAAGTCATTGTTGGACCCTACATTCCAAAAAAAAAAGCATTCCAAATCCACAAATCATAAGACGCAACCGCCTGAAGCATCAATGACGATTTCCCTATATCATCTCGTGTGTGAGTCCCTCGCCATGCCAGGGGACACATCTCCCATGACCAATGCATACAATCGATGCTACCAATCATGCCGGGGACATCATGACGTTGTTCATGCACCTCGTATATGTGTTGGAGATCACTCCATGTTGGCCTACGTAAGTATGTAGGACTGTATACCTCCCTTATGCCTAAAGTGAGTAAACCAACAATTATAGAAACTAACAATTATATAAACTAACAATTATTTAAACTAACAGTTATATAAAGTAACAATTATACCTTTACAAAGTGTGTTGGCGAGTCTCGTGAGGTCCTTTCCGATATTCCCAAGTTCTCGTCGAATGCATCAACACTTGAGCCATATGCCAATTGGCGAAGCGCCGAAGTACACTTTAGTTTAGTTAAGAAACCGAGCTTCCTGGTGGCGTCATATCTTTGATGAATAAATGGATACTCGGCTTCCAAATCATCGCATATTCTTAGAAATAACCACTTAGTCATGCGATAACGCCTCCTAAAAAACTTTTCATTGAATAATGGTTCGTTGGCAAAGTAGTGAAGCATGAGTAGAGCCTCATCTTCTTGATGCCTTCATACGATTCTCATCCTTCTTTTAAACGATGGTTCTCTAACCTCATCTTCCTCTTGGAAAGGAGGGAGAGCACCAAAAACCAAGCAAAAATCCGGGCAGAACATTTGAACCGTGGAGGACCATTTTTGAAGTCGGGACGCCGTGGCGAGGTGGTGTGGGTAGCTATTGGACGGCGTTCGCGAGGCGTTTCCAGCGGTTTAGAGGCCGGATCCGCCTGATACTGCATAGTCTTATTAACTTTCAAAGGAAATGAGGTATTAATGGATAACGCGATTTAGGGTCCTGTCATTCCTCACCTATAAAAACTGATGTAGGTGCACTTCTACCTAATATGCTAAATTTTGTGTGAATTGGAAAGTCGGCTTAAGGGGGGGGGGGAGTGGGGGTCGATGATGGTTGGCACCGAACTGACACCGACCGGTAACACCGCCGCCGGCCTGTCACCGAGAAGAGAGAGGGAAGAAAATCGGTGAAGGATGTCGAAGAGAGAGAAGGAAGGAAGAAGCGTACGGGGTCCACCAACAATTAAAGTTTCACCTTTTTCATAATAATAATAAAAAAAGAAGATTACCTGTGTTGCGGACTTGCGGCGGATCAACGAAGAAGAAGCAGTGAGTATATATATATATAACTCAATGTTTCAGTTTAACCCCCTGGAGTTTTAACTGTATAAAAATTGGTTTCTAAAATTTGGTTTCTAAAATGTCAAACTATATATAAAAATTGTGGTGTTTTCTTTTAAGTATTTAGGAAGTGTGTTTTTATGTATTAAAAATAAATGGAATAAAAAATATGAGGTGGAAATTGGGGAAGTTTGGTGAAACTTGCGCCACCATTTTGGTGAAGTTTGAGGAAGTTTGGGGTGAAATGAGGTGGATGATTTTTATTGGATAATCGTGATGTGGAAATTTGATGAAGTTTAGGGAGAGTAACCC
>JAOEHQ010037373.1:0-12663 GCA_025447715.1 Asclepias incarnata | reverse complement strand
AAAAATATAGATTATTATTATTATTATTTACTAATTAATTTAAGATATTCTATAGATTAGAATAAATAAGTTTAATTATTATAATATTATAAATAAAAATATGTCGCAAATTATGAATTACTACTAAAAATATGACTGGTGATGGAATTCTATATTTATGGTAACAATGAATAAAATAGAATTTTTAATATAAGAGTTTCAATTATATTAGGTATCTATATTTATATATCATTTAATTAAAAGTTTTAATTATTTATGGTATCTAAAAAATATGATAAATATTGATTTAAAAAGACACGTGTCGTTTAAATAAAGCGCCATGTGTCAATTAAAGAAAGCATCAATCCTGTTTTAGTTTATTGGTAGATACTAATTAAATTTTTTTAGTTTAACTAGCATGGTACCCACTCAATGCGACGACGGTGGTGGCGACGACGGTCTGGTGATGGCGGTGACTGGTGGTGGTGGCAGCAACTACCGGTGGTGGCGACGACGTCGGGTGATGTAGGTTGATGTAAATGTAATTGATGTAAAAAGTGGTAGTGGAGGTATTTTAGAAGATAAGTGACTGATAGTGTAATTTAATCATAAATGATACTTTAGACAATTTGCATGTCCCAAAATGTGTAACATTCAACAAGAGGGATAAAAGTTTTAATAGAGAGTATAGATATGTAAGGTTAAAAAGGACATGTGTCGTTTATAGCATTGTGCCATGTGTTTCTTCAAAACATATTCAATCATGTTTTAGTATATGGGAGGTGATAACTTCACAATCCTTTTAATCCATTCACAGGTATGACTGGCATAATTTTTAAAAGTTCGTAATTTTCAGAGTAAATTACACAGATGATACATGTGGGTATGATCCGAATAAAAAATTGCCAACTTCAAATATGACTGACATAATTTTTAAACTGTAAGTATGAAACTAGTCATTTGGGGTCACTAGATTTGGTTATATATACGGTTGTGAGTTGTGACTGAATTGAAGGATATTCCGGGCTTTTCATATAAATCAAATTTATATGATTATTGTGCATGTATCCTAACTTTGGTTTATTGAATGGATCTGATAATAAGTGATGTTGAATTGTTGATTTGACGTCAAGATTCAGCAGGTGAGTAGGGACATAGAATATTGAGTCCGGGAATACCGCAATAGATAGCTCTAGACTGGACTTATAATAAGTATATCATGCATTGCAATATTGCATTACTAAAAAAAATAAATGAGTGGTAACCTTCTGGTCTCATATATCGTCTTGGTATTCAAAGTGCACGCCGCATAGAAGTCATGCCCAGTAAAACATCATCCCCACACATGGAGCACAAGATATATTTTCTCCACTTGTCTTTGGCAAGGTTTGATACTGTGACCTTACAGTCTTTATTTTGTGGGCCAATGTGGTCACATGGTAGCAGTACCAGTTGATCTATGATCAATTGGTATATTGCATCACTATATATACATAGGAGGTGATATTCGTACAATTACTTTTTATGAATATATCACAACGTATAAATTTTACAGCTGACTGTATAAACCAATAATACACAATTGTAGTACATCTATCAAAAAAGATGTACTATCACTTCCCAATATACATGTACTATTTGTATATCATACTTAGTGATCACTAGCATCTCCATTATTGGTTTGTGTGTGGAATCTTCAAAAGCTATGATATGGAGTATCTGCTTCTTTTTTTTAGACGGCTGAAAAATCACTGACGGGTCACTGGAGTATTATTGTATTATCAGTGGTATTTCTCAATCATATTCTAACATTACAGGAGAAAACACCATAAGTGAGAGAAAACCTCCTGACCTAACATGAAAAACCCCATTTTTTATTCCATATAAGGCTTGAACTCATGACCTCCTCATCATTAAAGTTAGTGTGTGTCTTATAATAAGACCATTCGTAACAGTTCACCCTTTTCACCTACACTTTTTCCTGCCACATCAGTATCATCTTCTTACCTTTTTCACCTTCTCCATTTCTCCTTAACCATTCACCTACCATTTGGACCTCACATTTATTTAATACACAATATATTTATATATTTAAACTAAAAATAACACATTTCATTAACATTTAAAATAAAAATACAATTAAAATCAAAACTATTACATTAATTAAATATAAAATAAAAAAGACAAACTTATTAAAATTAATTTCTAACTACTTTAAAGTATAAAAGGTTTATATATACACACATCAACCTCCATACAAACAAACAAGTTCTACTTTTATAAAATAATTAAGCTCTGTTATCCTTCTATAAACTTGAAGCTTTCTCTTATTATTATTACTTATTTTTTTCATTTTCAGAATCTATTCAACAGTCTTCTACTACTTATACACACATATATATGCACACTCACATACATACATATATATATATACATATATATATATATACATATATATATATACTAAATGTATCTATAATTTCTAAAATATTCAACTTATTTCTATTTGATCTATTACTGTACGTGTGTAATATAGCTTTGGTGTGTATGTGATAGAGATAGAGAGAGAGAGAGAGAGAGAATTGAAGTAGAGATATATAGATCTAGAGAGATAGGGAAGTGTGTGTGTGTGTGTGTGTGTGTGTGTGTGTGTGTGTGTTTGGCCTGGAGTACAGCGGAAGGCAGTGGTCGCCAAGTGTGGGGGTGACGGTAGCATACAAAGATTAACAGGAAAAAAAGAAAAAAAACAGTCGGTGATCCATTCCACCGAGCTAACCTTCACCGACTGATTTCACCGACCACCCTTAAAGCTTTCACCCCATTTCACTTGCCATGTCACTTCATTTCACCATCTCTTCACCTAGCTCTTATAAATGGTCTAAGTATATGGTATATGCTAGTAAGATTTGAGGAAATATTTAACATTGTCATTTGGAAAAGGGAGTTGTGGAAAATGGAGATGATGCGGTATACATTATACAATGATTGATTAATTGATCGATTAAGGGCAATAGTTATGCATTTTTATAATATGTTACTTGTATTTATTATGTACGGTAAAAATTAATTTTAACCATATCCCTTCATCTATACTCCTTTATAAATGAGGAACCCTCCCCCCATTTTTTCAAAAAAGCCTACTGAACTTCCCAAACTACCCTTATCATTTATTAACTAATTTAAATATCTCCACCTAATATACCTATAATACCCTTAATGAAATTATTTACAATATACATCCCTCAACCCCTTAAAATAACTATTATTTACAACATATATCCCCCAACCCTTAAAATAACTACACTACCCCTTTTACATCAATTATTTTTACATTAATAATCACACCGCTACCGCCACCGCCGCCGCCACCAATTGCCGCTAACGCCGCCGTCCGTCACTGCCATTACCACACCGCCACCACCACCACTATTACCACCATCGCCGCCGCATCGCGCGGGCTTCTGTCTAGTTTGGAAAAATATTAAACAATAAATACTCTTGTAACAATTTCATTAGTTAAATGTTGGTAGTTATACTTCCAAAACTAGATTAGAACCCGTGGGTACACTATACTATACGATATATAAAACACTTTAATTTATTTTTATATTCATATATGATAACCACAATTGGATGTTAATTATGTCCAATAACACATTTACAAATGAATTAAAAAAGAATATGTGTTTGAAAAGTATTAAGCACTAATTGTTTTATATTAATTATTAAAAAAGTCACAATAATTAAATAGATATCGATCTTCAAGTATCAAGATGGAGATACATGTAAACAAACAATACATTCATCGGAATCAGGAATGCAATCACCAGTTCACCACATTAATTACCACCCATGTAAAAATGTGTACTAAAAGATAATTGTTATTCCATAATAATTAAAGCCATCGGTTGTTACTTGAGCATATATTTGATCAATAGGTCTGGTACTACAAAAAACAGTAAAAAAAAAGGGAAGAATTATGAGTAATCGATATAATTTATTAACTTAAGAAAATATATATAAGCAGCAAATAATTCTGCATGAAGGGATATGGTTAAAATTAATTCGGACCCATAAAACAAAATTACCACAAAAATAAGTCAGCCAATATACTTTGTGTTTTCATATATAGCAAGAGTTGACAACCTACCATTCTTACAATTCTAATCCTAATCATGTTTAAACATCATCATTTTTTTTTTAAAAAGTAACTGGCCGAGAACCCCTTAGTTCTGTGTACCGTGTTGGTATCATGACCCTCTTCTTGCACGGAGCATCATGTCGATTCAGCACTTCCTTCCAACACCTACTGGCCAATATAGTGTTCAATCCAAATATTGGACCCTACTAATACATTTTTGAAGATGTTTCATTGTAATAGGCCCTGAATGTTATAAATGGGAGGTACCAATTTATATAATAGATGGTTGGTAACATCATCATTTTTATTTGTATAAATGTTTTTATATGGATGTTAATGCGTGTTCATTTCTAACTGTTTGGTATATACATATCTTTTCATCTTCAATGGGTGTAACATTTCTCTTGTTTATATACAAGTTTTTGGTCTCAGATTTGACACACAAATTTATACATATATCCAATCTCGGTTTTGATTCTGATATTTGTAACCTTATATACGAATTGTTTCATTCATCTTATCCTAAATAAAAATTTCATGAAATCCCTGTTCATAGTTTCAAATACTTTATCACAAAATACACAATTCAAAAGCAAATCCACTCCTTCCCAAAAATCTTATTATCCTACAAAAATTACTTTATCGCAAAATACGCAATTCAAAAGCGAATCCGCTTCATTCCCAAAACCCTATTATCCTACGAAAGAGAGTGTCATTACATCTATAAAAATAAAAATAAAAATTATACGTTGTCTTTTGTTTTTTTTGTTTTTTTTGAACGGCAAAATTATACGTTGTTTGATATAACTAGCCGGAATTTATAAATTTAGCTCTTAGATAGAGCTTTTGTTTAGAACTTATAACCGAAGCTTTTCTTCATATAAATGTATTTTACAAATAAGTGAAATTAAAACTCATAAAAGCTAACCAGGTTAAATCTTTTTTACCCAAAAACTAAAGCTCGTAAATATAAAATATAATAAAAGGGAAAACAAATGCAGTTAAATTGTTAAAATATTACGTTTATAAAAAAGAATTGTTAAAAAATTACGCATGAATTGTGTATTAAACTTGTAGGGATCCGTGATTTGAGGTAGTTTTGTAATCGGACAGAAAAAAAGTATCATGTGCAAAATGTATGTGCTTTTGTCTTCTACCGTGCCCTTTTTATCTGTTTTATATTTTGTATCATTTTATTTGATCAAATGATTGCCTTTTTATTAGAAAAAGGGTAATGATATTGGTACCACATAATTTGATTAACTTACCATACAGTATAACATACTGTACAAACAACTAATACACAATTGTGGTAAATAAATCAAATTGTGTGGTACTAATATCACTTCCTATTAGAAAAAGACAATCCTTAAACTATTTTTATCGTACACACATATTTGCATTACATAGTTCACAAATATGTGCATTACGAAAATGTTAAATAGTTTGTGATACAAAATAGTTTGTATAGAGATCATCTTTTATCAAAAAATGAGTTTTTTACGAAGATGTTATAGACACACATTATCACAAACAAATGTGCATGTATGATGTATCTTAATACAATGCCAGAATCATTCTGGTTTGATTTTGTTTTTTGATTTCAAATAAAATCCAAAGCAATGATAGCATGATCTTTATTGATATCTAATCTAGCTTTGTATCTTTGAATGTTGTATAATTTTGGAATCTATAAGGCCAATGTTTGACAAAATTAGTTGAAAGCTGGTAACCAAAACCGTAAGCCTAAGCTTATGCTTTTGATTAATTGTTGATATATGCATTTTAGCTACTTGATTAACAACTAAAATTATGTGATTAAACTAGTTATGTAACCATGCCATGCGACAATAGAAGTGAGGAATTTTTTTTATAGTGGTGGCTGCGATGATGGAGGTACTGATGGGGGTGGAAGGAGATTGTGATTATAGGAAAGAAGTTTGTATATGTTTTGTAAGATGTGTATCTTGTAGCTTGTGACTTGTGTAATAGTGTTGGTTTATATAGTGAAATACAAATCAGCTTTGGTTAAAATGATTTTGAAAAGATCAAAAATAATATATATGATTAAGACTTATAGGTTTAAATAGGAGATGAAGAGACATGACAATAATGAAAATGAAGATGAATAAAAAAAAAATAGTGAAATTTATGTATAATAACTGAGTTAATTAGACATGTTTAAATATATGAATTTTAAGCCTATGTATCATTACTTTAAAAAAATATCTCAAACATGAAACACCATGATTAAATCAAGGTGAGATATTAGACCGACTCCTACGGTCGGGTGAACATCGCCGCAAACGTTTTGGTGTCGGGCATCGGTGTGGGAATGTCAGGTGAAAGGTCGGGGTGAATGGCTTCGCAGTGTGAATGGGCGAGGCTTTTGTGTCAAAATAGGAGTGAGTTTAAAGTTATAAATTGTACATTTAAATTTAAATGAATCATTCTGGATCATGATCCATATATCTTTGTTTGAGATATCAGTTTACATCGATTCAAGTTGTTTATCGTATTTGATTTACATTACTTAATTATATACGGGATAAAATCAACAAAATTATACGTTAACACTTAACACTAATATTTTCTTCATGGTAGGTGAATATAAGGTTGTTCCATACCTAAGCTTATGCATGGAACCCTCACATTTTTGTTTTTTAATCCATAAAATTCATGAGGCACAGGTTATTTATTTATTATACAACAAATATTAAAAAATTGATATGTGAGGGATTCCATACCTAAGCTTAGATATGGGACAGCCTTATATTCACTTTTGCCTTTTTTTTCATATATACCAAGGAGATTAAAGTGTACTTATCTAAAGTGTAACTAAGACTTTATAATATTTGAATGAATGGAGGCATACGGCACGGATGAGGCAGCTTTTTTGGGTGATAGGATTTTGGATAGAATATTTGAAAGCAAAAGCCAAAAGGTATAGCAAGTGGCTTGTAAACGATAATTGTGGCATCTTGCTCGCCTCTTCTACACTCCCAATGACTACCCTTTTCACATCTTACATAACAAATTGCATAAAATGAAAATTAGAGCATATGTAGTGTTAACATCACCGTAGTGTTGTGCCACCTAGCAATCCCTCGACAACTATAACACATTTGTAACAATAACTCTAAATATGTACGTATTATTTTTATATCTTTATATTAAAAATTAACACATTTAATATATAAATTAAAACTATATTAAATATTAAAAATTACAATATTTATTTCTACCCCCTATTCTTTGCACTTTTATAATTTGACCACCAACTTTTTACTATGTTTTTATTTCTACACCATACTCTTTGGTCTTTTATAATTTAACCACCAACCTTTTTATCATGTTTTCATTTTTGCTTTTAACTTCTGATTTCCCTTTTGGTCCAAAATTTTTTCTGTTTTCTTTTACATTGGAAAACCAATAAAAAGGTTGAGCCGGCCTGTTCATTATGTCTCTCCCAACCATGACACACTTCCTCCCTCTTTTTTACAGTCACATCAGCGTCATATCACCCCCTCTTCCTTAAGAATACCCTAAGAATAGCCCCTACCACCCCTACCTCTTTCTCACATCCTTCACAAATATTTTATTATTTTCATTTATTTAAGCATAAAATTAAATAAAAACTTTTATTATATTATTTAAAATAAAACATTAAATTAATTAAAATAAAAAGATATTACATTTCATAATATAAAAAAAGCAATACATCAACGTTGACGGTAGTGTTCCGGAAGGTTCCAAATGTGATCAATTAGAGCATTGCGAAGTTCATGGTGCACCCTTCTATCCCGTAACTCTCCGTCCATCCGAAATGTCATTGCAATCCTTTCATCGCACGAACATTCTGGGACATTACTTGGATCAGCCGAATAGTCTTCTTCAAGCTAACACATTGCGTGACCGCTGTCTTCAATAATCATGTTGTGTAAAATCACACAAGTATACATGATCCGTTTTATTTTGTTGAGGTTGTATGGCCGTGCATGGGCTTTAATGATTCCCCAACGACCTTAAAGCACCCTGAATGCACGTTCAATGTCCTTTCCTACAGCTTCTTGGTATCCTAAGAACTTTACGTTCATTGGTTCCATTGGATATTTAAACGACTTTACATGTGTATCCCATTCCAGATAGATACTGTCCGCTGGATAATACTCCTTTCTAAATTGTTTCCCTTTAACATAATACGTTATATGAGGAGTCCTGTCTTGGAGTAAATCGAAAAACAAATCAAATTCAGTAAGGACGTTGATGTCGTTGTTTGAACTTGTAGGGCCAAAGTAAGCATGCCAAATCAACAAATCATACAAAGCAACTGCTTCGAGCATGATCGTTGGATGTCCTTTATCGCCTCGAGTGTATTAACCTTGCCACACTACTGCACATTTTCTCTAACCCCAATCTATTGACATTGCCATATTGATATGTCGTTTCTTGCCCGATTTGTAAGTATTCATCTAAAGTGTTGGCAGTGCAACCATACGCCAATTGGCATATGGCGGCAATACACTTTTGAAAAATATTAAACGGATCTCGACCCAACGCGTCTTGGCCTAATCAGAAATTAGAAAAATACTCAGGTAGCAGTTGTATGGAGTTAAATGAATGTATTCCTAGACATATACGAATAAACATTTTTTTTTGCGCATTCGAAAACGTCTTTGGAAGTAATCTGTTGCGTACATTGGTGTCTCAGAAAAGTAATCAATCCACAAATGGTTCGTGACACCAATACGATCTCTAGTTAAGTTTCTTCTTGGTGCTCTTGGCACCCTTGAACTTTCAGCAACTCCTCTTTGAACAGTTTCATCGTCTAAAACATCAAGAAAAGTGCATATAATTTGCGGATTGAAAGCTTGAGTCACAACCATATACTGCGCCATTAAATCATCGTAATCTAAATCTGGGTCGCCCATTTCGGATAAAATGTTGTGAGATTTGTTTTAAAATGTTATTGAATGTGTTTGTTGATGTTGGTGTTTGTTGTAAAATGAAGTGAGTATATGTAGTATATATAAAAGGAAAAAGATTCTAAAAAATTAATAATTTTGCATTATAGCCGTTGGAACGTTCCGTGTGGCCCATACCCTTCATCCTCCCTCGTCTTCCTCTCGACGACAACTTCCACGACAAGGCTCATGATGAGCCGGTTCCATCCGTGACGAGGTCGACAAGCTCAAGAAATCCCACGACGAGGTGTAGGGATGAGCAAAAATACCGAAAAACCAAAACCGTACCGAAACTGTACCGTACCGAGGATTCGATATCGGTTTCGGTATTTGACATTTGGAGAAATCGGTTTCCGTACAGGTCGGTTTTGTTCGGTACAGTTATTTGGCTATTTTTGATTTCGGACTTTCGGGAAACCGTTTTGGTATTCGGTTTAGAGATTTCACGATTTTTTGTTTCGGTATCGGTATAGTTCGGTACGGTTTTCGTAACGATCTCATCCCTAACAAGGTGAGTTGGCATGGGTCTTAAGGTGGAGGGAGTGGTGAGAACCAACCCAAATTGACATGTCACCACTCCCTAATAAAATTGCTCCATGTCAATGCAAACCAAATCAACCCAAATAGGGGGACGTGGTACCCTATTATACAAATCACAAAAAAGACAATATATATATATATATATAAACAAGAGAGGGAGAGCGAGAGAGTAATGGCCATTGGTTTGCAAAACCTTACCCAAATCCTTTAACCGAATTAATGGCGGCGGTGTAGCCGATGAACCCAACCCAAACCGATCCCTTACCCGACTCCCACTCCCTCCACTTTTACTATTTTCAAATCAAAGCTTATTTTTATCATAGTAGTAACTAGGAAGTTCCCGTGCTGCCTGTTGGTCGGCGTCAGTCTTTGAAGTGTGTTGTGTCACATAGTTAGATGTCTTTGGCGTGTGAGAAAGTTGGTTCATGGTGAGAATGCGTGTTTAATGGCATATAGAATATTAAAGGTGATATCGTCGTTTTGTATGACATCTTTAAAAAATCCCACACGTTCGGGTTCAGACAAAAAATATCGAAGTCAAATGTAGATAAGGTATGAAAAACCAAATGTTAAAAAAAAAATACAAAAGGAATATATAATAAACAAAAAAAGGACAAAAGATAACAAAAAGAAAGGATAAAAAGCAATATATATATATATATATATATGAACCCAAGAGAGGGAGAGAGAGAGCAAGGGCCATCGGTTTGCAAAACCAATTCCTTACCCAAATCCTTTAACCGAATTAATGGTGGCGGTGTAGCCGATGAACCCAACCCAAACCGATCCCTTACCCGACTCCCACTCCCTCCACTCTTACTATTTTCAAATCAAAACTTACTTTTATCATAGTAGTAACTAGGAAGTTCTCGTGCTGCCCGTTGGGCGGCGTCAGTCTTTGAAGTGTGTTGTGTCACTTAGTTAGATGTCTTAGGCGTGTGAGGAAGTTGGTTCATGGTGAGAATGTGTGTTTAATGGCATATAGAATATTAAAGGTGATATCGTCTTTTTGTATGACATCTTTAAAAATATAGAGAAGTCAAATGTAGAGAAGGTATGAAAAACCAAATGTTAAAAATATATATATATATATATAATAAACAAAAAAAAGGACAAAAGATAACAAAAAGAAAGGACAAAAAGCAAAAAAAATAATAATAATAAAAAAATAGGGAATACAAAACCAAATGAAAAAATTGTAAAGAACCAAATGTTAAATGTAGAAAAGGTATAAAAAAAATAAATGATAAAGAAATTACAAAGAATTATATAATAAAATAAAAATAAAAAAACACCAAACTAAACCAAAAAAATAGGATGAAAATAAAAATAAATAAATATAAAACTTCAAGAGTTTAAAAAGAAAACAAATGGTAGGGGAAAAAAAAAGGAGAAAAACAAAGAATAAAATGTGAAGACTTAAAGGGGGTGGTAGGGTTTCGAACCCATGACATTCACCCTCAAAGTTTAGAAACCAATCACTCAACCATATCTTTTTTTTTTTTTCTTTTTTTATAATTAGTAAATGTCATATATATATATATATACAGGGAGGTAAATATAAGGTTGTTCTATATGTAAGACAGTTTACATTCACTTTTAACTATATATATATACATACTAGATAGATGCACGCGTGATGCGGCGGTGGTGTCATGGTGGCGGCGACAGGTGGTGGCTGCTGGTGGTTGCGGTGGTGGCGAGTGTAAGTTATTGTTGTAAAGTTTATTAATGTAAAAAGTGGTAGTGTGGTTATTTTAGGAGTTAAGAGATAGATTTTGTAAATTAATTCATTAAGGGTATTATAGGTATATAAAGTTGAGATGTTTAAAATAGTGAATAAAGATGAAGGACATTTTAGGTAGTTCAATCATGTAATTTAAGAAAAGAGAGGAAGGTTGATGCTTTATATAGTAGTATAGATATCTTTACTCCCTTATAAAACAAACTACCCCTCCCCCTTTTTAAATTTTCTACCTTTGAAATACCTAAAATGCCCTTACTAATATAACTAACACTATCCATGATTCTATTGAATACCCAATATATCCTTAATGAAATTAATTTACAACATCTACCCTTTAATTTTTAAAATAACTACACTACCCTTTTACATCAATAACCTACACTACTCGCTGCCGCCACCACCACCACCAATAGTCGCCACCACCACTAACCGTCGCCGCCACCATCACGCCGTCGCTACCACCATCGCCGTCACGTCGCGTGGGTATTTATCTATGGAAATTAATCTTTCTAATGTCACATTTGTTGTTTAATTTTTATTCCAACCTTTTCTTTTAATATTCAAACCTTGTAAATAAATAACAAGATTTAATCATAAAAACAAAAAATCAAAGTTAAGATTAACCAACAGGTGACTAAAATAATTTGTTTTTCAATTGTTTTAAAACTCTTTTTGCAGAAACTGTCAAGATAATCAACCAAATGATAAAATAGTTACAACCATATTGTAAAAACAAAATCTAATATTATTTGGTTGAATATGAACATCATAGCAAAAATAAAAATGGACACAAACACAACATTTTATTTGTTTTGATAAACTTAGATATATATCATTCTCACAATTATCTTATCAATATTTATTTTTATCTTCTTATTTAAAGGCATATGGATTATTATATAAAGAAATTAATTTGATAATTTCATTACTTTTAGTTTATTATTGTAAAAACTTATAAATATAAATTTCATTAATTCTATGCCGTTTAGGAGTGTTCATCAAATCGTTAAACAAAACTGAACCATAGTGAGTTGGCCGATTTCATGTTTTTCAAGCTGTCAGGTTTGACGTAAGCTAATAAAATTTTTGTGTTAAAAATATAACATAATTGGTCCACTTTAAAAAGTTAAGAACGATTAATTAAATTTGTGCAAACAACATGGGCCATCCATGTAAATTACTCTTTATATACTTATGTATTTATCTTTACTCCTATATAAAAGGGATAGGGGGGGGGGGGGGGGGGGGGGGGGGGGGGGGGGGGGGGGGGGGGGGGGGGGGGGGGGGGGGGG
>JAOEHQ010037362.1:0-12665 GCA_025447715.1 Asclepias incarnata | reverse complement strand
TGTAAAATACCTTGCACACCTTACACATGTGTAGTTTAAATATCTTACACATGTATAAATACCTTACACATGTGTAAGTCGTATACCTTACACAACGTACACATGTGTAAGATTAGTTCTCGCAGTTCTCGACATTTTATTGGTTCTCGCAATAACTGCCCTCTGTGTTTATATATATATATATCATGTGTATACATTTACAGAAAAAGAGAAAACAAAAGGGTAGGTTACAAAATCCGGATTTGTGTTTGAACAAGGAAGAGAAAGGAGAAGGTAAGGTTAAATAACAAAAAAGACCCTCGCGTGCATGACACATGCCATCACTTAACGGCCTCTTTGATGGCTGTTAGGGTTGGGCATGATCCGAGTGGAAAATTATAAACCTTTGGTATGATCGCTGTAATTTTTAAAAGATAGATATGAAACGTGTCATTTTCGAACAAACCACGGGTACCATTCAATTAATCTACTCTTATATATAAATAGAGAGCCTTGTTTCTCATTCTAGTTTGCACCTATTCTCTCATTCTAATTAATTATATTTTTGATCAAGCTAGCCAATTAGTTTTTTTTTGCCCTTGAAGTTTTATAAGATTGGAGTTTTGGCTAACACCTAGTTAGTGTTGATGAGTTGTTTGTGTGTACGAAGCTATTGAGAGATTTTACTTTGAATTTAAATTTTAGTACATGTCAGAATTCAACATTCTTTGACTAAATTGTTTATTTTTTTATTAACACGTTTCCTCATTTTATATTTAATTAGATTAATTATTTATTCATTTTATATAATTAATAATTTGTTTTAAGGAAAATAAAAATACAACGTCTTTAATTGTTAACTATTTATTTTGAAAATAAATTTGCCTATTAGTTAATAAAAATACGACGTCTTTTTATAATAACAATTCTTTATCCAAATATTAATAGTTTCAACACTACAGATTCAATCATACAACCATTAAGTTCCAAAAAAAAAAAAAAATCATACAACCATTAATATTTTTAATTATACAAATAAAATGAGTCGCAAAATATTTTCTAATATTTTCAATAGTTTTAATTATTATTTGTTGTCTACTATGAACTATGAAGTGTTTGTCCCAAAGAGGAAGAAAATACTAAATTTGAACTGATTTATGGGGAGCATAAAGTCATGCAAAATTATGGGATGAAGATTAAGTTATTTAATAGGTAAAGTTGAATTTATGAGAGAACAAAAATTAATAAAATAAAAAAACCGAACCTATTATAAAGACTCTACATAATTTTACACTCATAAAAATCTCAACTTAATCTATCAAGTTTGATATTTAACATTCTAATGAGTTAGCAAATCTAGAAAGACATCATAGAAAACAACTTTTTGAAAATACGAAAAAAAAAGATAAGGATTTTTTCAAGTTCAAGTTATTCAATTTGAGAAATTTAACCCTTGATTAAAATAAATGGTCAAAATTCAAATAATCTTTAATCTTGACCCTTGATTTTAAGATCGATCGGAGCAAGGCGGAAAATCACCTGGCGCCGCCCCTTTCCGCCACGCCGCCGCCCGCTACATCGCCCCGAGGGGCGGAAAACGTTAAAAAAAAAAAACCCACGGCACTTATTTTCCGCCTGAACAATCGTATATTTTCAAAAAAAATTAGCCGTTGAACGGCTTTATGCCAAAAAAAAAAAGTTTTTATTTTTATTTTAACCATTTATCACTCTATTTATATAAACTTTTTTACCATTTTTACACTTCAATCTTTCTTTCTTTCTTTCTTTCTCTCTATTTTTTTTTTATTTTTTATTTTTCCTTTTCTCTTAAAAAAAAAAAAACTTACCTGCCGGAGAAGATGAAGAAAACTACCCTATTTTGTTTACATGTGCTTTTGACTCATTACACACACATATCTATTTTGTTTATATATATATTACTTATGTTTTTCAATTTAAGCCCTACACTTTCATGATTATTAGAAAACTACCCTAAAGTAATATGTTTTTTATATCATTATTATTATTATTTATTTTATTATTATTATTATTATTATTATTTAAAAGCTACGTACAGGTCCGACCTTTTAATTTTAAGTTTTTATTGTTTAATATAACGATTTATGTATTTTTATTATTTAGTTTTAAGTTTTATTGAAGTTTTATTTTGAGTTTTATATAAACAAAAAAAGAAAGAAAATGAAAAATACCCCTTGAAAGAAATGCCTAACTCCAAGAAAAAAAGGGACATCCCCTTAGAGATGGCACCGGCGGCTGAAGACGCCCAATGTGGGGTGCCTCAATCCTATTAGTCTTTACATGTAGACGATGGAGTATTTCTTTACCAAGAGTTTGATGTTCATCATCTTTGATTAGAAAAAACTTAACAAACCCAAAACTCCAATTCTCATCACACTCTCAAACACACACTCATTTCCTTCACCATTTCTCCATCACCATCAAAATGGAAAACAATACCACCCACATCACAGATCTAATCCACCAACTAGTCCACCATCTACAAACCAACCCAAATCCTGACCCTGACCCAAACCATAACGCTAACCCTAACCCTGACCCGAAAGATGTCAAATATGCTCTTCGAATCCTATCAAGCAAAATGAACCCACCAATACTAACCAACGAAGCCACATTATCAAATTCCATCAAAACCCAATTAGCTAAACAAGGTAAACTCTCCGATGCCTTAACTTTTATTGACCTTTATTCCAAATTCGTGTCGAAAACGGGCCCAGGTAGTGTTACCCACAAACAATCTTTACTTTATTTGCTTAAAACAATCTCAGAAGATAAAAATACTAACCCAAATGTAGCTACATTGGTTAATAATCATAGTTTAAGTAGTTCGGATAACGGGTTAGTTAGTAGTAAGTTTAGGAATGGTGGGGTTTTGGGTATTTCGAGAGGGTTGGGTGATAATGCGCGTGAGATTGCGGTGAGGGAGTTTGAGAGGTTAGGGAAGGAAGAGAGTTCGGTTTCAGAAGAGGGTTTGGTTAACGACGTTTTGGATGTTTGTCGAGGGGTTGGTGGGAAGTATGTGAGATTTGATGAAAATGTTGACGGGTTTGTTGTATTAGATTGTTTTAAGGTTGGTAAAAGTACTAGGATTATGGTTCGGAAGTTGTGTGAGTTAGGGTGGTTGTTTCGGAAAGTGAATGGGTATATTGGCGCTGATAATGTTGGGAGGGTTGGGAAAGCGTTTTGTGGTGCGTTGGAAGATGAGATTGTTGAGTATCGGAAGTTGATGAGTGTGCTTAAGTTGGAAGCAATGAATCCGAAGGGGTGTCTTACTTTGAGGAGATTGGTGATGTGGTTTGCCGAACCGACGGTCAGGATGAGGAGAATGGCGGTTCTTGTGGACAGTTGTAAGGATTTAAAAGGTGGAGCGATGGCTGGTGAGATTCATTTGCATGCTCAACATGGTGACCCCCTGCTTCATGAGTTTATGAAACGGTTACTTCAAAAGGTGTCATCACCTCTTTTTGAAATGGTTAGGAGCTGGGTTTTGGAAGGGGAGTTACAAGATTTGTATTCAGAGTTTTTTGTTTCGGAAGAGTCGGTTAAAGTTGAGAGTTTATGGAGGGAGGGTTATCGAATTAACAAGCTTATGCTTCCGTCTTTTATATCTAAGTCTCTTGCCAATCGTATACTAAGAACTGGGAAGTCCATTAATTTTCTTAGAGTTTGTTGTGAGGATCGTAGTTGGGCTGATTTAGCAATGGAAGCTGCTGCCTTGGTTGAAGCTACTCCAAGAAGAGGGGGTCTTGGATATGGTGAAACTAATGCCCTCGAGTCTTTAGTAGCTGAAGCAGCTAAGAGAATAGATAAACATTTATTGTATGTTATTTTTAATCGATATAAGTTTAAAGAGCACTGTCTAGCTATTAAACGTTATATACTATTAGGGCAAGGCGATTTTGTTCAATACTTAATGGATATTATCGAGCCAGAGCTTTCTGAGCCTGCTAATACTATCAGCTTAATTCATTATAAGGGGTTATTGGAGAAGGCCGTTCAGTCATCGAGTGCACAATACGATGATCATGACATTTTAGATAGATTGACAGTTAAGCTAATGCCACATAAGGCTGGAGACAGGGGGTGGGACGTGTTTTCTTTGTATTATGATGCAAGAGTTCCTCTAAACACTGCATTTACAGAATCCGTGATGAGTGATTACTTGAGAATCTTTAATTTTTTGTGGAAGATTAGAAGGGTAGAACATGCGGTTGTCGGTGCTTGGAAGACCATGAAGCCGAATTTGATTACTTGTGATTTTATGAGTAAGTTGCCAAAGGCTGTGAGGTTTCAGATAACTTTGACATCGAGAAGATGCCAAGTTCTTTGGGATGAAATGAACCATTTTCTTACAAATCTGCAGTCGTATATAATGCTTGAAGTTTTGGAGGTTACTTGGGCTAAATTTTGTAATGAGATGGAAGCAGCTAAAGATCTTGATGATCTAATTGCTGCTCATGATAAATACCTTACTACAATTGTTGAGAAATCGCTACTTGGAGAAAGTTCTGAAGTTCTTTACAGGACTCTTTTGATGTTGTTTGATGTCATATTGCGGTTTTGCAGTGTTACCGATCGACTTTATGAAGGCATATCTGAGTTTCGAAAAAGGTATTCGTATTTTTTGTATTGTCATAAGAGTGGCTTAAAAGATTGTTCTAATTGCTACCCATTTACATATGAATGGATTAGAAAGAAGAGAGTCAAACGGGTGGAATGTTATCGAACGTGTATTTTAATGCATAAAAGCGTGAACTTATTAGCGAAGTAATATAGTTTTGTGATCATTATGACACACTAATTATCATAAGAAGTTCAAGTTTTCAGACAACAAATGTTTTGGGTCAAGACCTGTTTTGAGCATTACCAAAATTACTCTTTTTTTTAAACCAATTTTTGTTATGACCTATAACGCAATCTGCTTGGCCCATCCATTTTGCCATCCCTGATCATTATATGTCTTCATTTTTTATTGTTTATAATGTGCAGGAATACTAAAAATCAGACTAAAGAAGTCAAGAAGTCTAAAAGCAAAGGCTCAGAAGCAGATTCATGGCTTACTGAAGGAAGAAAAGCTGTAACACAACGTGCTGGTGAATTTCTTAGTAATATGGGACAAGATTTGGATGCGGTTTCGAAGGAATACTCATCTATTTTGAAGGGCTTCATTTGTCAATTGCCTATGCAGCAACACACTGACATGAAATTCCTTGTGTTTCGGCTAGATTTTTCTGAATTTTATAAGTTGGCAGCTTAGTTCTGATGGTGAAGTGCTGAAGTTAGCATTCAAGTTAAAGCAATCTAACTATTTTAGAATGTTTGGAATGGTGAACACACAGTGGCTATTGGAATTCAGATGTATAATTTGTCTCAACTATAATTTCATTTATATTCGCTATCTATGTTACTAAGTTGTTTCTTTTAATGATCATGTTTTTCCCTTGTTTTCTTCTTCAGAATCCTATTGGCTCTCGAAGTGATCGACCCTGCAACGATAATTCGAGATTCCATTGGAAGGTACATCTTTTTTATTTAAATGTTGTGTTATAGTAATATCCCGTACATATTTTTCGTGGTGGTATTTCATCAAGCACGTTGATCTGTACTAGAGGTGGCAAATTGGGTGGATTGGGTCATGGGTCAAAATGGGTAGGTTTTGGTTCAGGATCGAAACATGCAGTGTTAGGTTGACTCAGAACACTTCTTTTTCTTTTCAAACTTTATAAATACTTAGTGTGGCATACATGCCAACAAAAGCATCATATTATGTTAACAAGAATTTATAGTTTATATAAAATGATTTGGAAGATTTTGTGCAATTAGAACAAAATTTGGGCGAGTCTCGACCCATTTGATCTATTTGATTCATCTATTTTTAATATATTTTTCTCGAACCCCGTCACACATAACCTGAATCAAACAATGCTAATATTGTACCATGCTTATAAGTAAAAGTGATCACAATTGCTACCTCTGATTATTCACCATGCTATCACATTGGTTTCATTAGTTGAGCTATCCCTTTTTGTGCATTTTTCTTTTTGTTACTAAATTTGTGTCTTTAAGGTTACATAAATTTTGTCCATTTGTCACATAACAAACATTTGAAGTTTTTATTACTTCGTGACCATTTCTAAGTTTTGTCCATTCATCTGTTCTCAGCAGGAACTACAACTTCAGATTCATAGCACGAGGTAGAAGGTGTAGTTATATTGCTTCAAAAATGGAAATTTTTGATATGGGTAAAAGGTGTTATCTTGATAAGTCCATCATTGAGAATCCCGTCGGAAGACCAGATTTCGTTAGATGTTTGGTTGCAGCATCTGGCTTCTATGGTTTCTTTTGGATATTTTCTACGAGGATGTCATGGCTTCCAAGTTACTTTTCAGTAGAAAGTATCATAATAAGCTTATAGTAACAGAGATCTTAAAATATGATTGGTTGCTAGATTATAATTAGGGACATGAAATATTGAAACTTTGGCACTATCAACCATTTGTGCCATTCTGTATTCTCGACCCCTGATTAAATTTAGGATATTATGATGTAATAGAATGGTAGGTTTTTGTTCTTTTTTACTAACAATTACTAGGAACATGTATGAACTGCTTGTTACTGCTTTAATCATGAAATAAAGGTTGTATGATTTTGTCTTGGACTGGTGTTCTTTCTTACTTGTAATCACTAATGCTTCAAGTTATAGTTGGATCTTCAAAGTTTACTTCATCTTCACCTATTTCGCCCATCTTTAGTTTTTGAAGATGATATATGCTACATGCAGACGTGTTCTGACATGTAAAACCAGGCACTACCGGACTAGAGAACCTACGGCTGAATGTTGAGAAAGAATTTCTTCTTTTTTTTTGAACGGCTAGTTAGTTAGTGGTTCTCATCCTAGGAAATGCATCCAAGCGGGCAACCGTTCCCAAGATTCGAACCCTTGATCCAAGTACAGGAGGGACCTTGATAGTCAACCCCCTGACCAACCCTTCTATGAAGGTGTTGGCGAGAAAGAATTCCTTCTATCACCGTGATATTGAGAAGGCTTTTTTTTTGGGTAAAAGGCACAATACCCTGGTAAATATCGCAAAGGCTTTCAGAACCTATGCGTCTCACATTTTTTTTCTTGATAAGATCAATGCTTATTGTTTAACCAATTATGTAGGTGAAGAAAAGCTAATAGGAAGATGATGAAGGGAATGGACCATCAAGTTGAAAGATCAATAATGGCATCTTGAACATGAGGCTAAATACATGATTGATGATTGTGTATTAATTTTTTAGTCTTAAAAGTTAATTCTTGGTCCAGTTTGATTTAAACCTTTCGCAATCAATTCCTAATTGGAATGAGCCAATTCAGGTTTTTCAGTTTTGGCCTTTTGGGTCAACCTTACCCGTTTTCACAGTACCAAAATTAGTTCTTTTGACCCAATACTGTTTTGACCCGTGAGCCAACCTGTCTGACCGCACTTTTTAACCTCTACTCGTATTTATCCTTACTTGAATCTTGAAAGGATATCATCTTGTTTCATTATGAATTTATGATGTGCATAAATATTCCACTACCTACTGCAGAAGCTAAGCATTCTAAAAGAAAAGGCTCAGAAGCATATTAATGACTTAATGAACCAAGAAAAGCTGTATCACAATTTGGTGGTGATTTTTTAGTAATATGGAAGCAAGATTTGGATGCTGCTTTGAAGAATAGTCATCAATTTTGAAGGGCGTTGTTTCTCAATTGCCTATGTAGCAACACACTGACTCGAGTTTCCTCATGTTTTGTGTAGACTTTACAGAATTTTATAAATTGGCAGCTTAGTTTTGATCAAGAATGAATGTAAGTGGCATCCAAGCTAACGCACTTTAAACTATTCTAGAATTGCCGACATGGTGAGCACAGTGTGGCTATTAGAATCCGAGAGGTATAACTTGTCTCATCTGTAGTTTTATTTCTTAACTTGTTATGAATTCGATTCTTTTGAACCCATGTTTCTCCCTCTTTTTTTTCTTTCTTTTTTTTTTTTCCCCTTCAGGGCGCTATTATTTCATGAAGTGGTTGACACTGCAAGGTCAATTTGTGATTCCATAAAGGTACATCCTATTTAACATTGTGCTAGTGTAGAATCCCATACATAATTGTTGTGGTGGTGTTCCTTCAAGATTTCTGATCTGTACTAGAGGTGGCAAATTGGGTAATGGGTCAATTCATGATACGGGGTCAAAACGGGCAATGTTGGGTTGACCAGGATCACTTTTCTTCTTTCCAAACTTGTCACGTTATATAGGGTTTATTATCTAAAATAACATGTACTTTTCTATTTTTTCCTTCCAAGCCAATGAATTATTTTTGTCCAATTACGTCATTATAAGATGGTTGTGTCCCTTTTGAATCTTAAACAAAAATGTTTTTCTGTCCAATGATAATCATTCGTTCTTATATCTCTTTTATTTTATTTATCATAGATCCAAGTAATCCAACCAAAATCATAGGATGTTTTCTTGTGATGAAAAGTTCTTATGCATAATCCTAAAGTAAACCAAATAGATCATCACCAAATACAACATCCACACCGAAAGTAAAGAACTTTCTTATTCTTAATTATTACATTATTGGACAACAAATAATCAAATTAGTGGACTATTAATAGTAATCCATGTTTTTTTTTATTGTCTTTTTATATTTTATTAAGGCATTCCACACATTGATTTAGATAGCAGATTGTTTAATGTTTATTAGATTGGGTTAATAGCGTAAAAGATATTGTAAAGTGACCTACAAACTATTCATGGACAACTTTGGGTTCTCAAGGTTACATATTCATTTACAATTAAATGTATGTGAACTGTGAAGTCATCTATAAAACACGAGTGTTAGCAAATTCACCAATCCACATTAAAACTCAGAAAACATCCTAATTAACTGTTTCGTTTATGTCATGGATGAACTCTTTGAAACACTCCCACGATACACTTGTAGCTGGTTGAAAGCTACACGTATTCCAACAAAAGGAAAAGGTGCTTACTACAAGTATGAAGGCTTTTGGAACGTCCGGAAGTTGCTTGAAGGAGCTATTTTGGCTC
This sequence comes from Asclepias incarnata, assembly GCA_025447715.1. Taxonomy (NCBI): domain Eukaryota; kingdom Viridiplantae; phylum Streptophyta; class Magnoliopsida; order Gentianales; family Apocynaceae; genus Asclepias; species Asclepias incarnata. The sequence continues at coordinate 3,566 of JAOEHQ010037362.1, read as the reverse complement.
AACAAACCTTCAAGGCTCAACCAAGTGACGTATTCTTGTGCAGCTGTCCAAAAACTGGCACAACTTGGCTAAAGGCCTTGGCTTTTGCCATTGTAACCCGAAAACAGTTTGATGCAGTGTCCAGTCCATTGCTTACCACCTTCCCTCATGATTGTGTTCACTACCTCGAGTCAGGCCTTGAACAGATCAACAAAAACCACAAGAATTCAGACTTCCCACTTGTGGCTACACACCTTCCTTGCCGATAATACATGGCTACAAGAATTCAGACTTCCCACAAGAATTCAGACTTCCTTGCCGAAATCAGTCGTAGATTCAAATTGCAAGATTGTTTATATATACAGAAACATAAAAGATGTCATGGTTTCTCACTACCATTACATGATAGAAGTAGCAAAGTTACGAGTTGAAGATGTGCCATTTGAAGTGGTGTTTGACGAGTTTTGTCAAGGCATCTCATGGTATGGGCCATATTGGGATCATATTTTGGGATACTGGAAAGCAAGCCAGGAAAGGCCAGGCAGAATTCTTTTCGTGAAATATGAAGATATGAAAAGGGACACCACAAGCAATGTGAAAAGACTTGCGGAGTTCATTGGGTATCCCTTTTCGATAGAAGAAGAGAAAGCAGGTGTGGCAGAAAGTATTATAAAGTTATGTAGCTTTGACAATCTGAGCAACTTAGAGGTGAATAAAATTGGAAATTATTGTCCTGACCAACCTGGTGCTGTAGAAAACCGGCACCTTTTCAGGAAGGGTGAGGATGGAGATTGGAAGAACTACTTCACTGATGAGATGGAAGAAAAGATGGACAAACTCGTGGATGAGAAACTGAGTGGCATTGATTTAGTCCTAAAGTGAGAGAGTCGAATGCATACTGTATCTGTTATTTAAATTGCTTTATTTTGGTCTATGAAATGAGATGGTTTTAAATAATTTAGTTCATGTTGAAATTTTATTTCCACCTATAATTATTTACTAGATTTTAGTCCCATGTATATACACGGGGAGGATACGGTAATGACGATAATACGTCGTGAATAGTTTTACGTGTAGTGTATGTATGCTAAAATGATTTAATTAGGAGATTTTATGCTTATACGGTAATGACTCTCGACCCCCTTGAGCTGTTTTTCCTGGATATTTTTCTGTAACCCCGTTTGACGAGTTACTGTGCTTCTAATTGTGCAGCATCCTAGGGTCACCCACCTCTTATTATGCACCATGCTTACACATTGGCTTCATTAGTTTAGCTATTCCTTTTGTTCATCTTGTTTTTTGTCGCTATATTTGCGCCTCTAAGGTTACATAAATAGTTATTCATTTTTTTCATAACTAACATTATTTGAAGTTTTGATTACTTTTGAACTATTTCTAAGTTCTGTCCATTCTTCATCTATTCTCGGCAGGAACTACAACTACAGATTTTACAACATGAGGTAGAAGAAGTCCAAAAATGGTACTTTTACCAGAAAAAAAAGGTGTCACCTCTATAAGTTCATTTTCTGAAAATCTTGTAGGAATACCAAATTTCGATAGGTGGTTGGTTGCAGCATCTGGTAACCTTTCGGTAGAAAACATCATGATAAGCTTATAGAAATACCACCTCTCTTAAAATATGGTTGGTAATGCTAGGTTTTAAAGAGGGGCTCGAAGTGATTGACCCTGCAACAATAGTACGCGATTCCATGAACGTAAATTTTTTTAACGTTGTGTTAGCGTAGAATCCTATATGTGTGGTGTTTTTTGGGGTCGAAACATGCAGAGTTGGGTTGACCCGGACACTTTGTTCTTCCCATACTTATCAAGTTCTATAAATACTTAGCATCTGAAAGTTCTATAAATACTTAGGGCGCGTTTAGTTGTAGAAAATGTTTTTTAGTTTTCCATTTCCAATTTTAGAAAACTAGAATACATATTGGAGATGTGGAGGGAGGGGGAAGGGAGAGATGGAAAATGGAAAACATCAAAATGTTGTTTTCCAAATTCAAGTTATAAAATGGAAAATGATGTTTTCCATTTTCTTTGAAAATTTTTCTTGAAAATTTTAATTTGATTGCGTATTCTGTTTTTCATGTTTTCTTAGAAAACAAAAATGAAAAACAGGGGGTATTTTCTCCGACTAAACGCGCCCTTAGCATCTCAAATGAAATGATTAGGAGAATTTATGCATTTAGGTCACAATCCGACTTTTGACCCGTTGATCCATTTGACGTATCTCCTTTATTAGATAGCTAATGATATAACACAACCTAAAATGAAACATGCTGATTTTGTATCATGCTTATAAGCTAAAGCGTCACAGGTTTCACTTCATATTGTGTACCATGCTTTCACATTGCCTCACAATTAAAATTTATGTTTCTGACTATTTTTTTTTTAAACGGCAAAAATATTATTAAATAAAGACCGTTTAGCAAGTTGATTGAGGCCAAAACATACAGGAATCTAGAAATACAACAAGCTACACGGACTAGATCTACCAGGTATGCTAAGACCGTAAAATGGGTTAAAAAAAACTCGTGCCGATTACAGTTATCCTGAAACATGAGGAAAAAAAAACCCACCAATGGAGGCCTCACCATCGGTTTTTACTCTGTAATGTTTTTGATGCAGTCCCATACAAGCCCCTGGGATGATACAAAACGACAATTAGAAAATGTTCCATATACAAACTTCGAATCTATGTATTCCAAAAAGAAATAGTAGCTGCATCCTTATTTTTGGACTATTATTGTAACTGTTTCCAAGTTTCGTTGGTCATATCCTTATTCTGTTGGGAAGGCCGCATGTTTTTGATGTGGGAAAAATGGTTGGATTTCTTTTGGAAAATATATGGGTGTTCATATATAGTCAAAGGACACAACGACAACCAGAGATCCAAAGCAAGATATGTCGTCATGGGTGTCCAATATAATTAAAGAAGATGGTTGACTATAATGAAATCTAGTCTCGAGTTGTGATAAAAAGGGATTAGTTTTTGGGAATGTAACTAATGACCAAATGGTCATAGTAGGAACAAACAAAGATCTTGTACATTTAAGGAAGAAACTTTGTAAAAATGTTCAAATAACGTAAAAGTGTATACGTGACAAACCATATGAGCTGCCACGTGTAAGTTTTTTATTGGTCGGTTACATGATTTGAACACTTGTACAAAGTTTCTTCCTTAAATGCACAAGATATTTGTTCGTTCCTACTATGACCATTTGACCATACTTAGTCACATTTTCAGAAACTAATCCCTAAATAGTAATACATGTTTTCATTTGCCTTTAATTTGTATTTTATGCATATCAACACAGAGTAAAAAAAAAAAAGAAAAAAAAAAAGTAAAGTGGCAGTAACCCCATGATCTTGTGTATCAACTTGATACTTACTCATTGTCCCCTGCACGGTTGAGAGCTGGTTAATTCTCTTGAAAGAATACCACCACATGTAATCGGTTGAGGCAAACCTCAAATATGCGCCAATTATTTTAGGCTCCTCACTGTGTGGGACCCCCCTACATGGTGGCAGGTGGCATTTGATCTAACTCAAATGGTTATATCAACACAGAGTAAGAT
>JAOEHQ010037351.1:0-12665 GCA_025447715.1 Asclepias incarnata | reverse complement strand
AGGGGGTATGATAGGGAGGGGGTAGTTCTTGGGTGTGTCTTGGAGAGAGAAAGCTGATGTGGCAGTCATGACGAGGGGATGACGACGTCAGGATAGGGAGAGGCCTAAGTAATCATTTTACTATTATTAGTTTTGTACTATATACAATTTATTTATATTTATATAACCATAGTTGACTTCCTCTCTACCACATATCACTTTCTTCATGCATGAGAAAATACTATAAAAGGATGCCCCTATGAACCTCATAACCCCATCACCACTCTTTGCTTCATGAGCCGCAGTTAACTGAGTGGTGACCTCAAGAACATTGAAATTGAAAGCAAGAACATTTTTCAACACCCATTAAACAATGGAGGTGATAAGTAGTATTTCCAAATTTAGTAAGTTTTACATTTCTATATCTAACACTTTGTTAAACCCAATTTTCTTACATGGGTGTGTTGTTTCTATACAGTTTCTATTCTTGCTTTTCATATTAGTCTCTTGGGTTTATAAAAGATTCAAGATTAATACAAGAACTTTGGTTTCGAAACAATGGGAACAATCAAATTACTACATTCGGTCTCACGAAAGCCTTATTCTACATTGTTTCGAAAGAAGTAGTTATCACAGGATTACTAGCATTAGTATATTCACTGTCTAGTTTTGTTGGTCCTTACCTCATAGATTCATTCGTTCAATGCCTAAATGGTCACCGAGATTATGAAAACCAAGATTTTGTGTTGGTGGTTGCCTTTTTAGTTTCAAAAATAGTCGCGTGTTTTTCACAAAGACATTGGTGGTTTAAGCTCCAACAGGCTGGAATTAGGGCCAGGTTAGCCATTGTTGCCTTGATTTACCAAAAGGGTTTGACTGTTTCCAGTCAGTCTAAGATAGGGAACTCAAGTGGTGAGCTCATTAACTTGATGGCTGTTGATGCTGATAGAATAGGTGATTTTGGTTGGCATATGCATGATTTTTGGCTAGTCCTCGTGCAAGTAGCTATCGGTTTAGCACTTTTATATAAGAACTTAGGGCTAGCCGCGGTTGCTTCATGTATAGCTACCGTTCTTGTGTTGTTAGCCAATCTTCCACTAGGAAATATACAAGAAAAACTTCAAGATGACATGATGAAATCTAAAGATAAAAGGATGAAAGCAACATCTGAAATCTTGAGAAACATGAGGATTCTTAAACTTCAGGGCTGGGAAATGAAGTTTTTGTCGAAAATTACCAAAATTCGGGATGAAGAAGAAGGTACATTGAAAAAATATATGTATACGTTATCCTTGAATTCTTTCTTGTTCTGGGGTGCTCCAACTATTGTAGCTGGGATCACTTTTGCTACATGTTTGCTTGCTGGTATTCCACTTGAATCAGGAAAGGTACTTTCAACGCTTTCAGTGTTTAGAATACTTGAAGAGCCTATTTACAATCTCCCAGATTCGATTTCAGTGTTTTTCCAAACTAAAGTCTCGCTTGATCGCATTTCTACATTCCTTCGTCTCAAGGATATTGATTCTAATGCTATCGATAAGGTTCCAAAAGGAAGTTCTGACACCAATATTGAGATCATAAACGGAAACTTTTCATGGGATTTAAATGTCCCAACTTTAAAAGATATAAACATTACAGTGAATCATGGAATGCGGGTTGCTGTTTGTGGGACTGTTGGTTCGGGGAAGTCTACTTTACTTTCTTGTATCTTAGGTGAGGTGTCAAAGATATCTGGAAGTGTTAGAGTAGAGGGAACAAAGGCGTATGTAGCTCAATCTCCATGGATACAGAGCGGAAAGATTGAAGATAATATCTTGTTTGGTAAGGAGATGGATAGAGAGAGGTATGAGAAGGTTCTAGAAGCATGTTCTCTGAAGAAAGATCTTGAAGTTCTCTCGTTTGGTGATCAGACAGTTATTGGTGAGCGGGGGATCAATTTGAGTGGCGGTCAGAAGCAGAGAGTACAGATTGCACGGGCTCTTTATCAAGATGCTGATATATATCTTTTTGATGATCCATTTAGTGCTGTTGATGCTCATACCGGAAGTCATATTTTCAAAGTAAGCGATTTTTGGTTGTGTTTTAAGCATATTCACAGATTTAATCACATTAATTATATGAATGTGCATTCTGTATCTTTCAATGACAGGAATGCATGTTACAATTTCTGGACTCGAAGACAGTGATTTACATCACACATCAAGTAGAATTCTTACCTGCTGCAGATCTCATCCTGGTGAACTATCTAAGTCTTTGATTTTCATTTACTTGGTACTTTATGAGTATGTTTTTGATGCATTCATTTACATTAAAGCAAAAACAGAAAAATATTGAAATTTGAAGAATAATTCAAAATTGTGGCCCCAAAATGGTACCAACAAAAACAACCTTTTGCCCATGTCTGTGGTATGTCGAGAAATTTTTGTCAGATGGTCTGGTCAAATGTCCTGATTTCACTTGGATAAAACGGTATGGTTGCCCGTTTAAAGTCAACACATTTACCTGTAATCCCATATTCCCATTGTTTCATATATAGATAGGCCAATTGTGTTATTTGTTCTCATTAGATTCTATTTGGTTGTACATATGAGCACACATATCACTCTATAACATCACATTCAGGTTTTGAGAGATGGAAGGATTACACAATCGGGAAAGTACAATGACATTCTCAATTCAGGAAGCGACTTTATGGGCCTTGTAGGTGCACACAAAGAAGCTTTGTCTGCAATTAATTCCATAGGGACAAGTGTTCAAGAGCAAACAGATAGTTCCAAGAACTTAAACAATAGTCACAGTAATGAAACAGATGATTTTTCGGGTTCAATAGCGCAGCTTGTTCAACAGGAAGAACGAGAAAAAGGCAGAGTGGGTTTTTCAGTCTACTGGAAATACATAACAATGGCTTACAGAGGGGCACTTGCACCATTTATAATCTTGGCTCAAGTTTTGTTCCAAACACTTGAAATCGGAAGCAATTATTGGATGGCTTGGGCATCTCCAACGTCATCAAGTGATTCTGCCCCAGTTACAGGCTCGACCCTAATCATCGTTTATGTAGCTTTAGCAGCTGGATGTGCATTATGCATACTTTCAAGAGGCTTATTTCTTGCAACCGCTGCATATAAAGCAGCCACTATTCTTTTTCAGAAAATGCACTTGTCCATTTTTCGCTCACCCATGTCTTTCTCTGACTCTACTCCAAGCGGACGAATTCTAAATAGAGTAAGTAAAAGTTTACCCAGTAAAATAATATGGGATGTGCAGTAGTGTGTTTTTCTCATGCACACTCCTTTTCAATAGCGGTTAAGTTTTCAACTTGGTTTCTTTATAAATATATAGGCATCTACAGACCAAGATGTGGTGGACTCTCAAGTTCCTTTCCAAGTTGGAGCATTTGTATTTGCCATCATTCAACTTCTTGGCATCATTGCAGTTATGTCACAGGCTACTTGGCAGATAATCATTGTATTTATTCCTGTTGTGGGACTGTGCATCTGGCTACAGCAATATTACTTGCCTTCAGCAAGAGAAATGGCACGGCTAGTTGGAGTTTGTAAGGGTCCAGTAATACAAAACTTTGCTGAAACAATATCAGGGTCAATGACCATTAGAAGTTTTGAACAACAAGGTAGATTCCAGGAAACGAATCTGAAACTGAATGACGATCTTTCAAGGCCAGATTTCCATGCTGCTGCTGCTATGGAATGGTTATGCCTACGTCTGGATATGCTGTCTTGTTTTACGTTTGCTGCGTTTTTAATTTTATTGGTTTCCATCCCAGAGGGAACTATTGATCCAAGTAAGTCTTTCTTTTTTGCCTATTACATTAAATCAATAATGAAGAATAGGTGATTGACGAGGCCTTTGGCTTCTATATTCTTAAGGTATTGCTGGAGTGGCTGCTACTTATGGGCTTACTTTGAGCAATTTATTAGGATGGATAGTATGGACTCTTACCAGCCTCGAAAACAAAATTATATCGGTTGAGAGAATATTTCAGTACTCTTCTATCCCGAGTGAACCCCCTCTTGTTATAGAATCAAATAGGGCTGATGATCAGTGGCCGTCACAAGGAGAAGTCAATATCCATCATCTGCAGGTACTTAATTGTATGGTAGTAGCACCAATACTAGACATATAATTTCAAGCAATTGATAGAAAAACACACATGTTAGAAAGGATATGAATACTTTTGTGCTTAATCTAATGGCTCTTTCTCTTCAAAAGGTTCGGTATGCACCCCGTATACCACTTGTGTTGCGAGGCCTTACCTGCACTTTCAAAGGGGGGAAGAAAACTGGGATAGTAGGAAGAACTGGCTGTGGGAAGTCGACTTTGATACAAACACTCTTCCGCCTTGTTGAGCCAACGGCTGGACAGATTCTGATAGATGGGATTAACATCTCCACAATCGGACTTCATGATCTTCGTTCAAGATTAAGCATAATTCCGCAAGATCCAACTATGTTTGAAGGAACCATTCGAAGCAACATGGATCCCCTTGAAGAGCACACAGACGACAAAATCTGGGAGGTAGCTAAATTACTTGAGTACCATTTTTTTTTTTTTTTGGCTTTCAAATAGCATTTATATATATGATATTTTGTAACTTTGCAACATTTGTTTCGTTAGGCTCTTGATAAGTGCCAACTTGGAGATGAAGTGAGGAGTAAGGAAGGGAAGCTCGATTCAACAGGTCTCGTTCACAGTCTTTCACATTTATCCTTTTAAGTTTTTCATTATGTTTGCTTATTATTTTTTCATATCAACCAGTTAGTTACTGAGAATGGAGAAAATTGGAGTGTGGGTCAAAGGCAGCTGGTGTGTCTCGGTCGTGTGCTGCTCAAGAAAACCAAAGTCTTAGTACTTGATGAAGCTACTGCATCAGTTGATACAGCTACTGATGGTATGATTCAGCTAGCGCTCAAGAAACACTTTACCAACTCTACCGTGATAATGATTGCACATCGTATAACGTCTGTGCTTGATAGTGACATGGTTTTGGTTCTAGAACAAGGTTTGTTAAGCAACTTTGTAGACGCTCGTGTTTATTGGGTTACAGTCTTATTATGTGTACATTTTGTTCTGTATGCAGGTCTGATTGACGAATACGAGTCTCCAACGAAGTTGCTAGAAGATAAATCGTCTTCGTTTGCAAAGCTTGTTGCTGAGTATAGTATCAGATCAAATTCCAGTTTTGAAAGCATAGAACTTTAGCATCAACACAATTAAAGTATTTTACTTTTCTGTTTAGTTTTGATCAAAGGAATGAAGATGTAATATAAAAAAAGAGAACCCAACCCAATAAAAGATGACAAAAATAATTGTGAAAACATATATAAAGGAGTTGTATAATTTATACGTTATAACTAGTTTTTTGTCCGTACGAAATGATTACGCTTACCAAAAACTAAAACTAGGACATCTTGTCAAAAGCAAGGACTTTGTGAGCGGCTCAACAATTTTTTTATATTGTAATTTTTTAAAAGCCTTGTATAATTGATGAGTCAACCCGTTTTTCACTAACATTACCCGAGACCTTTAATAAACACGTTACACATTAGTGGGGTGAACCCATTTAGTCCCAAACTAAACTCACTTATCACGGGTCGGGTTCATATCATGTCCGCGAGGTGTGTCAAGCATAGCCGTTACTAACGTCTACTCGTGTGATGTATTTATCAATCCTTAAATTAGAGAGTTGATATACCTAAATTATCTCTCTACATTCAACACACATATCACTTAACATTCATGGTCTACCAAAAATACCCTTAATAAAACAATTTACAACATCTATCATTCAACTCCTAAAATAACTAAACTACCCCTTTTAAATCAGATACCTTTACATCAATAACCTACACTACTCGCCGCCGCCGCTACCACACCACCGCTGCTACCACCATTGCCGCCGCATCGTACGGTCATGAGTCTAGTTATCTATCAATCTATCTGTTGATTGTATATATTGTATGCATATTTAATATATCTTTTATTTACTATTTTATTTCATATAGTAAAATATATTAATGTTCATTGTTCAATTTTTTCAATGTAACCAAAATGTTAACCCTAATCCTAACCCTAAAAAATTGATTATATAAAACATTTGGCATTAAAATTTAAAATTTGAAAAATATCAAAATTACCCAGTTTCCCTTCACAGTTCACTTAACAATTATTTATATGGTAAGTTCATTAATATTTTACAAAGTCAACATTAACTAATTTGTTAACTATAAACATAATATTCTTTTGGATAGTCAAATTTAAAATTTGAAACTCCTCTTTCAACGCCATCACTACCACCATCCAAAACTAGCGGTCGGCGAAATCGGACGTTATTATCCATAGTTGCAACTATTTGTTGAAAATGTTGATTTTCATTTTTTTTGAACGGCATTAAGATTATTTTAAAGAGTTTAAATTTACCTCCGCGCATTTTGTGAGTACAATTCTAGTCTTCTATATATGCTTCTTTTTACTTCTTTTTTCTGTAGGTATTTTGCATTTTTTAGTCATATTAGCAGTGGTTCGGGATGTTTCTTCTCATAAGTGTTTCAGGTCATGGTCGTTTTCCGTAAAGTAGAACCTAATCGTGGTTGTTTTTCGAAGAGTGTTTCATGATAATGTCATTTTTTTGGGAAGTTAGCAAAGGTTCAAATATGTAGTTCATGTCGTTAGCAGATGATTAAATGTTCACCTTCGTTGGTTTTTAGGTGGTCATGACAGTTATTGGTTATTTTACGATGTGTCCGGCAGCTATATTGGGGTTTCAAGACGATTATGGTAGGGGCTTTTTTTTGTCGTTTTGATAAGGTCTCCGATCACTATAATTTCAAACATTATGCTAGTGTCCATATTATATCTTTTTTTTTTAGAACGGCAGAATAAATTTATTATTAAAAGAGATCTACTAGCAAGATACTAGAGATCAATCAACAAGGTCATAATAATACTTACAAAGAAAACTACAAGAATAACGACAAAGACACGAAGAAGCTCAAGAATTTAACTGCGAGGATTGCAAGAAGGTTTCGGAAAAAAAAAACTCATGCCAATTACGGTAAACCAAGACATGAGAAAAACACCCCACCAACGGAGGCCGAGCAACCGGTTTTTACTCCGTGGTGTTTTTATTGCAATCCCAAACAAGTCCTGAGAAAAGGAACGCAACAACATAGCCAATCTAAAAATACAATACAAGAACGTGACTCAAAAACAAAGCAAAAGATCACGATCGTCATTGGATGGGGTTTGCCACCCAATTTGTATAATCTAAAGACAAATTCTCCCCCGACTGTGAAACCACAAGAACGAGTTCGACATTAGCGAGTTGAAGACTTGCACACTATCTTCACGAACATTATTGTGTACACAGTTATTTCTGAATGCAAATATTAAAAGTATTAAGGAATGGAAATGCACTGAAAGTTGTATACTGTAGAGTAAGTAATGAGCCATGATGACCAACTTGTATCTATCCATATCATTGACCATGTCTAATATTAAAGTTGACACAAAACCATTATGTTAAATATATAAAGAAAAAATAACTTATTGCTCAAAATATATCATTTTAAGTAAACTTTTTTTTTTTTATACCGAAGCCTCAGCCGCCCTTAGACCCCGCTAGGGGTGATGCTCCTAGGACCCCGCAAGGGGCGGCTTCTGATTTAGTTTCGGATACACATTGGTTCTTACGACCGTACACTATATACCTTCTAACCCATATAAAGTACAATGCTTAATTAATTACACCAAAAATACTAACAAGTAAAAGGTACAAAAGTAAGTAGTAGATGATGTTCATATCGTCTTTTTAAACAAAATAATTTTTAAAGATTTCTAATTCTCAAAGAGCAAAATTTTCAAAATCGTAAGCCAAGATTTGTGAAAATCACAAACCATTGCAAAATATGTGACCTAACAATATTGTAAAAAAGATGTAATTTGTGAGAATAATGAGTACTTGAAAAGACCTTAAATATTGCATCAAATCGAGATTGTGAATCATAAACAGTATACATGGAAAACTAATAAATAAGAATTAATGATCCTACTCAATGCGTATATGGAAGAAATGTTAAGAAGAAAAAATAAAAATAATATAGCTTTTAAACTTATTCTTAAAAATCTTCAATTCCACCCCTACAAACGTAAAAAGTGAGACTTCAACTCTAATGGGATATCCTAAGGTCAAAGACCTTATCAAAAGGCCACCAATTCCATTGGCGAATATGAGTCTTGTTAATTAATGGATTCGTTACAAGTGTCATTTAAAAAGGATTATTAGAGAAACCTTTAAAAGATACGGAGTATATCATTACTCAAGAAAAAAACATGACAATTAGATTATGTTGATACACAACCAAAATGAAAGGAATGAAAATATATTTTTCCAGTGTTAGCAATCTTGAATTTAATAGTTAAATTATAGCCACTACTATTTTTATTTCTTCATTTGAATATGAACACCTAAAACATGCAATTATATAATATTGTTCCCAACCATCACTAAATGGTCTAGTGACAAGAAGACCTCTTTCTTCACAAGAGGTCAGGGGTTCGAGTCCTACCCTAAGCATATTTGGGGTGGCCACAGGTATTTAATTTCCACCTATGGTGGGTCTGGGTGAGTTTTCCCCTCAAGATCTCTGGGTGATAGGGGTATCTCATTGAGGGGTTTAAATTGGGGGCGAGGGGGCTCTCTAACACGGACCTGGTTAAGACAACGTATGCTAGACCTTCCGATATTCGCGAGTAATCCACACCTTTCAAAAAAATATAATACTGTTCCCCAAATGTTGGCCTTTTCACTTGCACACATATATAAAAGGAAAGACAATTAATTATTAAGCACACAAGATGGTCATTTTTGTTTTTTTTAATAAGAAATAGTATGTTTAGAGATCTAAGACGCTATATTTTACTAGTAAAAAACATGAAACATCTATTTATAAACAGTGAAGTCCTTTATTTATTTAATTGCTCCATATTGTTCCATATAAAAATACGGGTATAAAATATAGACTTTATCTGGGTGTTGGTTGTAGTCTAAATGATTGTGCTCTTGAATTAAATAGCCAAACTAATTAACAAATTGTATTTTATAATTTATTGGCATCATTTTTTCCTAATATATAAAAGGTACAACCTAGGATAACCCCCTTTTTAGCAATCATTAAATCATTTGAGCATTTTATATGATTTTGTATAATATTTGAATTGAATATTATAGTTATCCCCTAGCCACAAGTTAGTAAACATATGCATCTCACAATAGTTATCAATAATAATATAATTCATGATAAAGAAAGTATATATAGAATATTAATATTTCTCTTTCTATAAAGTCAATTAATAACAATACAACGTAAAAGCCTATGAAATTAAGTAATAAACTATGAACTAGTACTAATTATCTGAATCTAATTTCTCTTTATCTATTTAAAAGCCTTATGTATGTTATAGCAAAATACCTATATATATATATATATATATATTTATCAACTGCATGCAGATAACATCACAATATTTATCTTATTTAACAGTGAATTAATAGTTACTCACTGAATTAATTAATGCGCACTACTGGATTTATAAGTCAGTTCTATTGCACCACTAAAAAGTGGTAAGCGTGTTATATTTTTAGTGTTTTATCCAGTACGATCTCTAACTTAACAGTTTTTGTTAATGATAAAGTTGTTAAAGTTATGACTGTATATCACCAATTTTCTAAAATAACCTAAAAACAGTTTGAGTTTTATTTTTAAGGATCTCTATTCTAGTTTGAGACACGTTAAAGGGAAAAACCGGCTGTCAAAAAGTGGTCTAGTGGTAATGAGTTATATTTTCTCACAAAAGATCTCTGGTTTGAATCCTTATTTAGACAAATATCTTGGGGCTGACCAGAAAAATGATTGGAACCGGTCATTGGCAAAGAAACCCGGTTAGATTGTTATATCTGAGCCAAAAAAAGGTTCACCATCACTAAGTAACCCGAACAAGGAAAACCTTCTTTGTTTTACCCTTTTTATTTTACACATTGTTGGGAAATAATTCAAAAATGTTTCTAAGCTCTTAGTTGAGTAATTGTATATACAAATTTTAATCAATTAGGTCTCATTTAATAAGTTTTGTTTAGATCCGAAAAGCTGTTAACATATAATTTAATTATATTTGTGTATCAGAATGATAAAGAATCAAAGTTCTATTACGTATGTTTTCATATTTAAGATACAACTCAAATTTCATTCGACTAGGAAGAGTCGAAAACCTTTGTTAATTATAGATCGCTCATAAACATTTTTATATAATTTTTTCAATAGTTCACCGGCCACTTTTTAAAATTTTCAAGTAAATAAATTAAGTTGAGATAATGGATGGGTTCGGATAACACCTGATCGATCGATCGAAGTTGAAGCTTGAGGAACTTAAACCACTAAAGTAAACGAATCGATAGGATTTATTAAAATATTAAATAAATTCAAAAGTAAAGCAAAAGTTAAGAATATTGAATGGGTCTAATCTAACATTATGTTAATGAGCGGCCCATGTGGCTTGATTATGACTTATTTTGTCGTATTATCAACTGCACATATAGTATTAGAAATTTGATAGTGACAGGGCCCACTATTTATTCAATAACCCATTCAATAACACAGGGTGTTAAGATGCTCTAAGGCCTCTCTCAACGTCAAATTATAGCCAAATTATCAACCTCGTTATCATAACACCAATGTTACCACCCAAATTATAGCCAAATTATAAAATCAAATTATCATAACACCAATGTTACCACCCAAATTATAGCCAAATTATGAAATCAAATTATCATAACATCAAGGTATCTATACCCCTAGGCCCTCCTCATCATCAAAGATGTCAATGGCACCACCTCGTCGTGAGGTGGCGTCGTGGGCTTGTGGCTTCACGTCGCGTAGAAGAGGCGGTAGGATGAAGAGAGAAAGAAAGTGTGTGGTGGGGTTTGGGTGGGGACATGCGTTTATAAACTAATAAAAAAAAAGAAGTTTTGAGAATGAGGTGATGAAGAAGTTAGGGGTGTTCTTTGAGGTGTTCTTGGGTGATGTGACGCTGATGTAGCAGTGAAGATGAAGAGAAAAAGTGATGCCTAATCATCTTCAGTAGTATAACTCCCGTGCCCCCTGCCACCTCCTTTCCATAACCTTTTAAGATCCTCCATTGCCTACCAAAAATACTACCACAACATTATTGAGCATCACCTTCTCTTTTTTTTTTCTTTTTCCATAGCCAATTACTGTCCAATTGGAACCATATTTATTTATTTATATTTGAAAATACAATACATTTAAATAAAAAATAGCATATTTTATTAATATTTAAACATTGATATAAAAGAAACATAACATTAATTTAGAAAAAAAGACATAAATAAAAAATTCATCATCATACTAAATAACAATACAAGTTTTCTATATATTGTTGTTCCTCCAAACATATTCTGTAAGGTCTTGACGAAAGGTGTAGTGTGTTTCTGGGTTGCGTAACCGTGAGTTATCCTGAATGCGTGCTTCACATATTTTGATAAATATTTATTATGAAATTTAGTCGGCTGATGAAAATATGGTTATGGGATACCTATCGTCTACCCATTCTCCTTCACAACCATATTATAGTATGATCCAAATTGGAATAAAATTGCCCAGTTCATAGGAGGTGGCGTTTTTCATGAAGTTTAGTAAATTAAGAGATCCAAATCCTATTTAAGTTGTCGTTGTGAGGAGAAAAAAAAAACAAAAAAGGAAAGAAGGTCATACGTAAGTTCATACAAGTTGCTTTGTGATGGGCTCAGTAAGTATTTGTGATACAAAATTTGTCTTATAAATTTATATAGGCCCAGTTACTAGTCCGACCCATTTTGTTTTGACTACAAAATGAAGAGGGCCCAATGTAAAGCCTTATTTATTCATTTATTTTTATCCAAATATTTAATTTGTATCCGTCTCATATTTATTGTCTTGGTTACCAATTTAATTGTTTTTTTTTTTCTTTAAACTTTCAAATGTCATTAAAATAAACTCTAGCAAGGAGCTAGAAAAGAGCTACAAAGTCTCAAAAATTGAAACTAGATCACTTTTGCCAATCATTATTACACGAGTTTCATCTATTTGTTGCCCCATGGAAGCTAATGGATTTGACCTCCTTCGTAGCGTAACGGATTGACAGGGACTTGCAAGAGAAGATGCAATCATTCCGGAGTTTCTATATGACCCAACAATATGATAAGAAGATTAGGTTGATGAGCTTTCGTTTCTTTGGGTCGGTTGTGAGGTTTTTGTTGAGCTCGAGAGTTCTCTTGTGCTTGATGGTGTTGTTAAGGGAAGATTACCAATTTAATTGTTAATTTTTATCAACTTTCCTATTAAACCCTTACTAAATGTTTTCCGTTTTAATTTAATATGATATTAAAGGTAACAGACTTAATCATTAATTACATCTATCATATTTCAAAGAATTTTTGTTGGAGAACAATTACATATTTAGTATTCACATGTTAGCCCAGTGGTCAGAAGGTTTTCTCTTAGGGGTTTCCTGCTGGGGGGTCTCAGGTTCGAATCTTGCCACATGCAAATGTGGTGAGGGGGCCTTAGCAATGCTATACCCATCTAACACATGGGGAGCAAACCCTTTAGGGC
>JAOEHQ010037340.1:0-12666 GCA_025447715.1 Asclepias incarnata | reverse complement strand
GGAAAAAAAGGATTTAAATATATAAAACTGATTTTTTTGAATTTAATTAAGAAAATGGATAAATGTGAGAATTTTTAAGATTAAATTGGGTATTTATGTTATTATCATGTTTAATTGGGTAAATATGTGAATTTGATGTTTAAGGAGGGGATATATGATAATTAACCTTTTTTTTACCGAACATCCATTTAACCGTTTATGAACTTCCGTTCGCGTTAGTTCCAACCCCTTCTTAGTACATCGTAACTTCATCATCATCATCATCATCACCGTGCATATACATACACACAGTGACCACTGGTTTCCTCACACACACTCTCTCTGTCTCTAATTAATTGATGACGTCAATAATTTCAACACCTGCCTTCACATCCTACACAAACCCCCGTCACAAATTCGTCACCATCAAAACACCAAACCGATTAAACCACAATCCTTCATTCAATTCACCACCAAATCTATTTTCAATTTCTAGGGTTTCCACTTCTTCATTAATATGCTCTTGTAATAATAATAATAATCATCATAATAATAAACAAACTGGTGATAATAATAATAATGAAGAAGAAGAAGAAGAAGGATATAAAAAGTATGTTAAAAATGCTATTAAATGGTTTGATGATTATATGACTGGATATAAAAAATTTCACATGAATAATGACGATAACAATGATGATGTAATCAAGGATAGTGGTGACGTCACTGGTGATGTTGTGAATAGTGATTGGGATTGGGAAAGATGGAAGAAACATTTTGTTCAAGTTGATCAACAGGAACGTCTCCTTTCTATTTTGAAGGTACCTTGCCTTGTGACATTATTTTATGAATGTATGTAGGTTGCTTGCTTCGGGGTGTAATCGAGTCGAGTTTTTATCGAGCTACTTGACCTCGACGCTGATTAGCTTCTTAACAGTTAGGTTCATTTGGAAGCTCGTTTAGTTAGTTAGAGTTGAACGAGCATAGTTAAAGTTAGTTTCATGAGCTATTAGACAAAGTTTATCAAGCTTTAAGTCGAGCTTGAAAGTTGGTTGATTAATTAATTTGTTTTAAACTATAATGAAATATTGCAGTTGGATCTCTAACGCAATTTTCAAAAGTTATTCCACTCTGGTAATTTATAAAACAAGCCGAGCCCAAAGTTATTGCTACTCGACTCGGTCGACTACTTTACAGTTTACACCCGTATATTTTTATGTCACTTAAAATTGTGACGTGGCATCCTTTTCTGATAAAGTGGCGGCACACCACATTTACCTACATGGCTACATTGGTAATGGAATAGAAGTTTGTTATCCCTTAATAGTTAAGGGGTCTTTTGGTTTCATGCATATTCCGATCAAAAACGTAGTACATGGTAAATGGCCAAGTGCATCAACTGTATCTAACTTGTTACGTGTTGCGGTTGTATCTATCTATCAAATTTCTGGAACCATATTTTCTGTGTTCAGAACTTTAAGTTTGGTTATTGTGTATCTGACCCTCTTATAATAAACTGATGATTTGGCATGTTAGAACAAAATTGAAAAAGTACCGGTTACTTGATGAAGGGGTAGCTGTATACATACAATATCAAGAATATAAAAGTTAAGTAGAGGGTTTGGAAGTATGATACACACAATAGCAATGCCACTACGCTATAAGTTGGATACAGTTCCGTTCCCTTAGCCCTGTGGTAAAAAGTATAACTCGTTACATACAATGACAATTTGGCGAAAGTTTGTTCATTTGGTCCTTTTGTTTTTGTAAATCAAGATAAATATCTTGGAATTTGAAACCAGTAGTTTTTGAGGTCTAATCGTAATAGGTAATGATTGTGATTAAGATGAAGGAGATTTATCGAAGGAATTGTTGACTGCCATGAGGTGGTTTTAGGGGTGTAAATCGGAGGGAACCCCTTGATCCCCGCCTTGATCCCCGGTACCGCATTGGTACCAACATGCACAGGCCACACAACACATGTTCCCGTAAAACCTCCACCCAATACCCCCACACTTGAGCAAATACCTAAATATTTCTCAATCATGTTTGCAAGCGGGATAGAACCTGTGCCACTTAAGGACATCAAATGGTGGGGCCCAGGCTTTGTAGGTGGTGGCTGGCCACTTGAGCCAACTCAAGTGGTTGCCATGAGGTGGTTTTATATGTAAAGTTGTGAAGTAATAGACTTGTCTGCAGTAAATCGCTGGTATTAGTTATTGCATCTTTTTAAAGATATGGTTATTCCTTACTTTGAGATAGTTTAATGGAATAGAAGTTTTACCTTGACATGTAAAATTAAATCATCACAGTCACATCTAAAGCGGGCCATTTTGAAAGAGGATTATGAAGATGCTGCTAGGATTAAGGTGGCAATTGCAGCAGCTGCTACCAATGATACTGTTGGCAGAGTGATGTCCCACCTGAGGGTAAGAGAAAGTTTTAGTCTGTGTTAGGCCTGGATTATGACATCTATAACCATACCTGCTAACCTTCTTAAATTTGCAGAAAGCCATAGAGGAGGAGCGATACATGGATGCAGCTTTTGTACGGGATTATGCAGGTGCAGGTTTGGTGAGTTTTTGAAACTGTTCTTTTAGAAGATTCTTATTAGAATGTTGAAGTTATCATATTGTTTGCACATCATGCCTCTCATTGAAAAGTGGAAACACAATTAGGTCTATTGATGAATCTTTAAAGTTCTAGTGCGATATATGAGAAAATTTTTTTGAGGTAGTCAGTAGGAGATGAAAAATTTGATGTTCTAAAAGTTCAAGCAACCCTTCAAACAGAAAATTGACGTACATTAGCCACACTTTACAGGTCTATGTAACACCAACTATATATGAACTTTCCGTCTTTCTTGGGTCAACTTATCTTTTCATCTGGTTTTTTCTCGTTTTGCATCTTGTTTATCCCTAAATGCATGTGTGATGGTTAGTGGCCGCGGCTTAAATTTAATCATGTTCTCATGGTTGGCACCTAGGGCATGTGTTTCTTCATGTGGTTCATTTAATTTTCTGAAAATCTGGTAAGCTTGGTCTTGATTGCTTTGGAGGTTTTGAGCTAAATTGGATTTATTTACGTGCTTTTGATTATTGTTTAATCATGTTGTACAACTGTCAAATTAGGTGGGATGGTGGGCTGGACTTTCAGATGATAACAAAGATCCATATGGTCGGATTATTCGTGTAAGTGCCGAGCATGGAAGGTACCTGGCAAGAAGTTACAGTCCCAGGTAAATTAGCCGATGTGTTTGATGACTCCATACCATATATGATTATATGTGAAATTAGTTATAGTTTTGAGTTTTGATGGTTGAGAAGAAGTCATGTTTTTAGATGTTTATATAATTTCTCTATATTATGTTCATATCGTGTATCCTCCTTTGTGCAGAAGCTTAATGTCAGCAATTAATATTTAGTGTACCTCTTAGAAAATTCTGTTCATGTTATTGATTAATATCTATGGTAGCATGATATATTGAAGGTTTGGTTTTCAGGCAGCTTGCCACGGCTTCAGATGGTTCCCCTTTGTTTGAAGTTTTTCTAACAATGAACGATAACGGAGAATACAAATATCAGGTATCTTTTTTTTCCTTTCCTTCAACTGCCTAGCTTTAAGCATATGAGTAATTTTGTAGCTAGATTGGTGATGGTTTTGTTAATTCACATGGGATTGAATTTGCATGATTAGGCTGTATACTTGAAACGGCCTGAGGTTCCCCAAGAGTTACCAGCTGTATCCCCCAAGTCATCACGTCTGATTAGTAGCACGAAACCCTCTGAAATAGTGGGGGATAAAGGTGATTTGTTTGATAAGGATATTGAAGATAAAGATAATGACTATGAAATGGATGATGATGATGATGATGATTCTGTTATGGCTGAGGAATCTGCTTTTGAGAATATTCTGCGAGATATGATTCCTGGTGCAAAAGATTTGAAAGTTAAAGTCTTGAATGTGACAACACCAGAAAAAATAGATCAAAATCTAATAAATAAGGTGGTTGAAGAAATAGCGGATGAAGAAGATGAAAAAGAGCAGGATACTGATTCAGAAGAATTGGATGGAACTAATGAAGAACAAGATGATATTAATGTTGATTCTGATAGTTCAATAGCTGACAGTGAAGGGAAAAGTCAAATTGCAGTGAAGATTATAGTTGGTGGCTTGGTACAAAAAGTTTCCAATGGCACAACACGTAAACACTTAATTCGTGTTCCAGCTAAGCTGGAGAAAAGGAGTCGCTTGTCATTTGCTTTCTCTATAGAGAAAGAAAAGCAACTGGTTTCCTCCAGAAATGCACAATCTATAAAGAAGAATGACACTAGGATTCGAGGTAAGCGTAGCACAGACAGTGTCATGCTTGATCTTGCTAAGTCCATTGGAAAAGGGAAGATACCCATGAAGGTCAGAGTAGTAAATTCACAATATATTCTTTATCACGTTGTATTACAGATGACATGTTAAGCACTTAAGTGGTTGTGACGATATCCCTACTTTTCCAGGTGCTTAAGGATGTTGGTCAGATGATTAATCTTACCCTTAATCAGGCCAAGAATCGTCAACCCTTATCTGGATCTACAACCTTTAACCGAATTGATCTTCCGAAGACTAGAGACCCGTTAAATGGTGATCTACTATGTTATTTGTATGCTGCCATTTGTTTCCATTTTGTTTATATTTTGTTCTCGGGACATCTTTTTACCCAATCGGCATTTGGTTCTTACAACACTAATTTTTATCAGTTAATTGCCTTACCCGTTGGCAGGATTATATGTCGGTGCACATGGGCTTTACACTTCAGAGGTCATTCATCTAAGGCGAAAATTTGGCCAGTGGCAAGAAGATGGTGGCATGAAGGAGCCTTCAGCTCTTGAATTCTACGAGTATGTAGAAGCATTGAAGTTAACAGGGGACCCTTATGTGCCAGCTGGACAGGTAAACTTTGTTATCGTTAAATCCTTTTTTTGCATTCGTAACACTATCCTTGATTCTTTCTGGAATTATTTTTCCGGGCAAGGGTTTTAATGGGTGGAAACAGCATTGGGTGAAGTCACTGTAAATTCACATGGGTCTAACACCCTAAATATCAATGACAAATATTGTGACAACTAGTATTTCAGATATCTTTTTGGCATCTACACTAGAAGCCTTGAAAATTTGTGTACATATTATTATCTTCAGAAGCATGCTTGATTGTTTATTTTGTAAACATCTTGTATAAATGAATGCACAAAATATAAAGCAACATTTACCCAAAAAAATATAAAGCAACAGCAAGTTATACTTGTATGCTATTATATGTCGCACTATGATTATGCCATCTTTTGTGATATGTAAATATGGCAAATCATTTGTTGAGCATCTTGTTATTAGTTGGTCGTAGTATGGTCAATGGAATCTGAACCCTGAATGTTGGCGAGTGCTTGCACATTTTGGAGTAAATGGCTTCTGTAATACATATTAGAATACTGTAATCTTTATTTATTGTTGCTAGACTGAAAATTGGGATAACAGAAGGATAGTCAGTGTTGTGTGACTTGTGTCTATAGGAAAACTTTATAGGAAACATTGCGTGTCCACAAGATGTACATCTTGTTATGCTAAACAGATTTTCTTTTAGAAGTTGTATGAATATTATATGTTTCCTTAAATTTCTTTCTCTTAAGCTATTATCAACACGTCTTTTTACAGGTAGCATTTCGTGCAAAAGTTGGAACAAAGTATCAACTTCCTCATAAGGGGATCATTCCAGAAGAATTTGGAGTGGCAAGTCTTTATCATTTAAACTATGAAAGTGATTTATTCTTCATTACATCTTCAGTTATATCTGTGGAAACCAGATAAGTGAAAAAGTATCCGGTTCCTTTTCATTAATGATCAAAACATGTAAATATATAGACATAGGATTATAGGAAAGGGATCATAAAACCTATATAATTCTTGCTGTATCCTAATTTATGTGTATCTCAGACTAATAGTTTAATCTTAAACATAACTAATATCTTTTGACAATTCAGATTGCTCGATATAAAGGACAAGGGAGGCTGGCAGAGCCAGGTTTTGAAAATCCTCGATGGGTGGACGGAGAACTTGTTGTTCTAGATGGAAAGGTTTGTGCTGCTCTATTGTTCTTGTTTTCATTATGTGATGTAGATTGTGTTTCTTTTCTATCAGATAGATACTAATTCCAGAATGTTCATTTCTGTTGACCTCTTGCAGTACATTAAAGGAGGCCCTGTTGTGGGATTTGTATATTGGGCCCCTGAGTATCAATTCTTAGTGTTCTTTAATCAGTTAAGACTGCAGAACTAAGATGTGCTTTGCATATGAACTTCAGTTATTTTTTCTTCTCAATCAGATTTATAGGTATGCTCTTTATCTGTCATATTCCTATTAAATGTAGTGACAATACGTTTAGTATGTAGAGATATTTAATTTGCTTAGCAAGTCTCGTGCAGTGAACTTGATGGAAATGATTAATTGCATTTTGTTGTTGAAGTTCTATATTTACAATATGTTCAACACCACCTTTATGAAGTGTTATATGGCTTATTAGCTATGAAAATATTAGGAGCTATTATTTTGCAAATGAAGATCGGTCTGGATTGAACAATATTGTCCTTGTATGTCGGAAACATCATATAAAGGATATAAATATCCTTGAGGTGCTTTTCTGAGTTTTCTCCCAAATTCTCATATAGCATTTTCTGATTGAAGGTTTGGTTTGCTCTTTTGCAGTGTCACATGATTTCCCTTCCCATGGAGTCCTATGAGTGGATCAGTGAAATGTATACAACTTGCATCTGGCTTTTATTTCTTGGAGCACTCAGCTGACAAACGTAGCCATAGCATTTTGTAGCATTGGTACATTGGATGTATGTGCAGTTTTTTTAGATACAATAGGTTTTAGATGTCTACTGAAGTTCTTTTTTTTCTCGAATTTTGTGGCTTCGTGGGTCTTTTTGTGGGTAGTGGAGGAATAATGGAGAAGTAATTCATTTTTTTTGTCTGTATATACGCTATATATGCTGTGAACAGAACCTATAACTTACAAGTAAGAGGACATAACAATCTCCAATTGTGGGTTATCTCATGCATTTTTTTTTATTTCACATTGCGAAGACTGTGGCTTGCTAAGGCAAGGGAATGTGAACTGTTGAGTCTTTGACCGCACTATGTTTTTCCGTAGTGTATAGAAAAATTATACAAATTTAAATACTCTTCCTTGTATAGTGGTATTTTCTCGTAATTAAATCCTTTTGGTTTTTATCTGTCTGACTAGTAAAAGTCAGGCTTTCTTCTATTATATAATGCTTAAGATGTTATGACATTGTTTGTTTGTCTTCTTTGTGACAATGATTTGTTCTGTAAAACGGAAGGGGATCAAAAAAGAATCTGTGGAGATGGATGAACTGTTAATCAGTAATTCAGAGGTCATAGCTTGCTTCTGGACCACATAAAAACAGGTAATGTCATGCACCTTTTTTAATGGTGTCTTCTATCTTACATTTCTGCTTTGTTAGACTTGCATTTTTGGGGTTGCCTGGTAAAATAGGCGATGATGGTATTTCCATAATCAAATAGCTAACAATATTATTTCCATGAAGAAACTATAAATAGGGATTAGGAGAGTCAAATATTGATGCTAAGTAGATTCAGTCCTTTTGAATCGTTGCAAGTAGTGGACAAATGAATTTATGTAATTATTTTGAAGATTGTGGTCGCAAAAAACGGATTGCATCTGACAAGCCTTTTTTCTCAGTGGTTCACCTTTTGAGTCCATCACAAGCTTCACAGATTTTGCCACCATGTCTCTGGTAAAGGAACCATCTTCATTTCTTGGCACTTCATAACCAAGCCCTTTCTCAACTAGTAGTTTGGCACAGAGGCCCTGGTCGGCAACCATAGGCATGAGAATCAACGGGTGTCCAAACCCTAAAGATTCAATAATCGAACCCCACCCAGAATGAAAAAGAGACCCTCCAATTGAAGGGTGTGCTAGTATGTTCATTTGGGGTGCCCAACCAAGGCAAACCATACCCTTATCGAACACAGAAACTTCAAAGTTAGGAGGTAACAGGTCGCAGTCATTTACCCCTTTAGGCTTCCGCAAAATCCATATAAAGTCAAGACCAGAAAGTTCGAGCCCATGCGCCAGCTCATGTATCTGTTCGATTGGCATCTTGTACTCACTCCCGAATCCGACAAAAAGCACTGATTTTGACCTTTTTGTGTCCAACCAGTTGAAGGTCTTTGACCAGCTTGAGTCAATATCATTCTCTGTTTTTCTTTCTGGGGGAAGGATGCCTATTGGTAGAACGGGCCTTTGATACAGCTCTTGAAGGAGATCAATATATTCTCCTTCAAATTCTTTACAGCTTCGAATCGCTATGAACTGGCATGCTTCAATAATGGTACTTAGTCTTTGACCGCTTGACTTACCAGATCTGTCGGGAGTGTGCAAGTTCCGAAGCATTGTGGGAGCATAATCTGGCCTGTGAGACACAAGAGAAGGGAAGGTGACCCAATCTGGTGCAACAGTGAAGGCCTCCGGGGTTTTCCGTCTATGGCCCCATCTCAACTCATCTGGAGGTCCCATATATGCGAGAGTAGCAGCAGTGTACACGCTGAAAAAGGCAATAGGCACTCCATACTTAGCAGCAATTTCAGGAACCCAGTATGGAGAGAAATCTATGAGAATTAACTGTGGCAGGTTGTTTTGAAGAAGCTTTTCGAATGATGCTTGTAAGTTGTCATATGCTTTCTTCAGATACTGTGTTTCTTCTTGTTGGATATCGATGGTGGCCTCACAATTTTCAGGTAAACCATTTACTTTTGGTAATATGAGTTCCACTAAATTTATATTGTCTGAGAAAGAATGGGGAATGGAGGGTAGCCTTTCTAGATTTTTTGGGGTGGAAACAAATGAGATTCTAATGCCGTATGTTGCTAGTTTCTTGGAGAGCTCAAGAAATGGTAGCATGTGGCCGAAGGCCAGCCATGGGAACATCATCATATGGCATTCCCCGACCGCCATGGAAGTATTTGAATATTGATGACGGTATATTTTTCTTCCTGAATGTTGAGGTATTTTGGTTATATTCATTTTAGTATCTCACAATCTTTATATCAGTGAGTTTTTTCAGGAGTGAGGTAGATTGTTGCAGAGTCTTTTGGTGTGATGCGGTTTTTTCATAGCATTTCTGTGCCCAGGTTGGTTGTTTTTAGGTAACTGTCTCCTTCCTTTTTGTCATCACATCAATAATGTGTATCATTCTACACGTTGTCCGGGAAAAAAGGTAAGTGTTAATGTCGGCTCATATTCAGTTTGATCTGTTGATCTATATTGTGGGGTTGGTCTTTTTGTACTAGGGAACTGCCTATCTGATCATTGTCTGCTTTTTCCATTAGGTCACCTTAAAATGCCCATATATAGTTGGAACTCAAACGTATTTCATGATGGATGGAAGAATCGCCGTGACATATAACCCTGGAAGATGAAACACGGATGATCAAAACCCTCACTGTAACACGAAGCTGTTCGAGCTGCCCTCTCCGTTTCTTTACAAAGTTTTTGCATTTGTCAGTAACATCATACTGAAGTGCATATAATTGGTAGTTTAAAAGAGAACGGCTTACATTTGAATCTCAATATACCTTAACATATTTGTTATCTCGTAATGAAACTTTCCATCAGTTCTAATTCTATCAATAGCTAAAAGTGAAATAACATTTCTAGTTTTGAAATTGTCAAGACTTGAGCCTAACAGAATCTCGTTAGGTTCGGTTATGGTTATCTTGAAACTGCATTCTTAGAGTAAAGCAGATTTCTTGTTATACAATCTAATAATAAATATGAAGACCACATAAGCAGAACATTAAGGACAATATGTATATGTATTCCGACTTCATGAGTTCGGAAGCAGACAATGATCAGCCATACGATGATGAAAACATCTATTACAAACATTACTTTGGAAGCAAATTATGATCAAACATACAACACGATAACAGGATTTGAGTTTATACAAACATGATGAGTTTTCAACCAGTAAATTATGATACAGATTACGGTCAATCATGCTACAGCTGCAGGAGGAGGTGCTTTTAGTACAATTTCAACATTGTCATGAACACCTTGAAGTAGCAATTCACCATCATACGTTAGAAGCTTGCGCCTCTTCGCTGCCCTCAGTGTCCCAACCAGTGCTTCAAATATGTTTGCACATCTATCGTCGTGGAAAAGCACACCGAATGTCACCTTTATGACCCCGATTTACATTGTTAGAAATTAGCCATCAAATCTTATTCAAAATCCATACAATATCTATACACAATAATGGCATCAGAGTACAGATCTACATGTCAAATGAACTTAGAAAAAATTCGGTAGCAACTGATAACGATCATTAACTGCAAGTTTTTCGACAAATCGACATATGCACTGAGCCGAAACTAAGAAGTGTACATTTTTCTATTATCCTATGACTGAATCAAACAAGGTGTATACAGAAGTGACCTTTTACCAATGTAATAAAAGTTTTTTACATAAAAGATCCAAGAAAAAAGGTTGCACATACGATGAATATGATTTATGTATAAGATCAGTAATAATTGGATACAGATCGGAGAAGGTTATAGCTAAATCACACTAGATCCATACTATACATAAAAACTACCGAGTAGATAAATACTAGAATTTACTGTAGTTTGGAGGGGGTGAAATTTACCTTGTAAGAACCATCTGGTTGCTTAGTGCCAAGTCGATGGATCTCAACTTTTAGTTTTTCAACTTCTTCTTCAACATTCATGCTTGCTTGGCTTGGCTTGGCTTGGCTTCTGTGTTGTTGTGTTACAGGTGGTTCTCACGTTTCAGATATATGTAACCTCACTTACCCGAAAAATGATGTTGAAAAAGTTTCTTTTTTTATTTTTAATTTTTTTTCTTTTATTATATTTCGAACTAAAAAACGATCCGAACTTAAAAAGTTATTTTTGGGCTCGCTCGTTCGAAAAATCGTTTAACTGTTTCGATTCGAACGAACTCCACGAGCTAATCGAGCCTTCCATTACATGTTTAAAAATACTACTTATATGCTAGTAAGGAGACCTTGAAGTTAAATATATGAAGCTTTAATCACTAGGAACAACCGTCTTTTGTTAAATATTTTCTTTTATTTTATATAAATGCTCAAAATTAGTTATATTTTAGAATCCACGTATACCATAATATCAATAGTTATATTTTAATGTAAAAAAACCTTAAAATTTATTTATATTTATCATGTATACATATACACATAAAAAAATATATTTTAAAAAATATTTTTTTTATACACACGTATCCTAAATATATATACATCAAACATATTTATTGATTTATTTTTCCTTTTATAAAAGGTAAATATTCAAATTACATCTTAAAAAGAAAGAAAAAACATTATATAATTATTACCAATGATAGTTGAACTCCATCACGACATTTTGTTTCTTAGACTACCTCTGATTTATATAGGCTACTTATGTATTACTTTTAAAAAAAGTCAAAGACTTAATAGTGTATCAAACTTTTAGATAATGTAAATATAACATGTTTTATCGAAAGAATTTTTTTATAAATTTAAAATAACATCTTATTTTTCATTTTATTCTTTGTGAGATAACTTACTTTTGGGATAAATGCATAAAATATAAACGAACTTTGGTCACAAATAAAGTCTCATTTGTTTTATACATATAGTAATAAAACAAACTTCAATATATGTGTACAATAAATCAGACTTTATATTTAATAGTAATAAATTTAATGGATCGTTTTTATTAATAGTAGTGTGATCAAAGTTATTTTTTATTTTATGTCTTTATCCCCTTACTTTTTTATACTTAACTTTTTTTTATAAACAAACAGTAATACAAACATCTACACTAAATCCAGTACAACTTATCTACCAGGAGATTGGGTTATTCGGTTTTGGGTATATACGAATGAGGATCGAGCTTAAATGTTTAATGGTTCGAATGGATTGAAAGAAATAAAATTGTATTAATTTTCGACCATTCGCACGATCAATGTTTATATATACTTTTCTAGATATTATGTTCAAAGATGATAGAGAGTAGAAGAGATTATTTGTTTGTGAATTTAAGATTTTTGATGTTTGATATATGAGTTTATGTGTTTGATTTGTGTTGTTGACTATCACCAAACAAATATAAAAAAATCTAAATAAATTCATTGTTGTTTGAGTTGTTGAATTTAATTTTTGATATAGATATAAATATCCAGATACAGATATAGATGATGATGGTGAAGATAGATGCAAAAAGATTTGAGTTAATTACACTTTTGATCCATGTGTTAAAGAAAAGACTAAAATACTCATCATGTGTAGATCATGTGATCTCACATTTAACATCCTTTATTGATTTTGACCAAAATATCTCACTCGGCCCTGCCTTCTTCGCCCTCCACCTAAGCAGGTTAAAAAAAGCCATGGAAAGCGTAAACAAGGCATTCATATTTGAACCAAAAATGTAATTTATGAAACCTAAAAATAAAATTAGTAATTTCGTGACCACGACAGGGACCAAAAGTATAATTTACTCTAAGGCCATCTCCAATGGCTTTTACAAAATGCCCCAACATACCGGCCACCTCAGCAACACGTCAGCAAACTGTTC
>JAOEHQ010037329.1:0-12669 GCA_025447715.1 Asclepias incarnata | reverse complement strand
ATGTGGAAATAGGAAGTTGAGAATTTGGTGGTATGGTTGGTAGGGAGTAAATTCTGGGAGGAAGGGATGATGTGGCGGTGAGAATTTGAGAATGTAAAGTAATGGTTGGGAGGGGCCTAAGTATTAGTGAGAAAGTTAAATTTTTATTTTATATGTAACATTTTTTCTATAAAAAAAAATAAAAATACTCAAATGTATTTTTTAAATAGTATTAAGTGAGTGAATGAAAAACATTATGTTATAAATTTACAACTATAGTTGACATCCATTCATAGATGTAAGAAATGCAACTCAAATTACTTTCAAATGCAAACTTAATACAATTTGTCACAAAAAAACAAAAAATAGATGCATACTACATTCACGTGACCAAAGAGTAGTTTTTCTTTACTTTACTTTTGTTTAACCACTCGACATCCCCCACTTCTCAAAAGCTTTTAACGATGGCGGTGGCTCTATTTTTTTTATATATAAATAGTTTCTTGTGGGAACCTCGCCGGAGTTCAGGATGATCGTGTTTCCGATATGTAAACAGATATTAAAGTCAACATAACTTTTTTTAGTTTGTTATTACCATATACGATGTTCCATGACACAACTACCACCACCACCGCAACCATTGACCTACCACCTTCACCACAATCTAGATTGGCATAGCAATGCAATCTGTCTCTATCTCTATATCCACCTTTTGATCCCGGTCACCTATGCGCAAAGCCTTTATGAGTTTGATCTGAGATGAAGAAAATCATGATGAATTGCTGATGGGTTTCTCACTGTTACAATTTATTATATATATACCGCTACCTTTTGTAAAAAAATGTTACTATACCTTCCTATTCACTCATCCAACCTTCTAGTATTCGATCTTCTTTTCGATGCGCCATTCATTCTAACAATGTTTGAAACATATGTCTGAAGCTTCACCATGCTGTTAAATCTGATCTTCTTTATGAGAAGGGGTTCAAGTAATGATCGATTTGTAAAGTCCAAAAAAGTAATTATTTTATATTTTTATTTTATTTTTTCATATTTCATACCCCTAATAGTATTCTGGCTATTGAATCATGTATGTATGTGTTTTTAGATATAAATATTGGTATATTTACTTGAAGAAAATGGCAGTAAAAACCTGACAGGAAATGAAATGAAAGAAAAGAAAATGAAAAGATTTGGATTGGGAAGAAGGGGAGTAAAAAGGCAAACTATCCTCCCAATCCGATAGAAAATTAAGTATGGGCATAAAGTATTTATAATATTTGCTTTAAAAATTTTACAGTTTGTGAACAGTAAATTTTGTGAGTGCCGACCAATTTACCAATTAATATATATAAATTATCGTGTTATAAATATCAATATAAATATAAGTTGTTGGAATAAAAACAAATTAGAAATAAAAATGAAATAATAAATTAAACTCAAGTGATACGTACCTTGATTCATGCAAACTAGGAGGCTTAAGTAGCTTGTTGCGCAGCTTCAATTATTGCAATGATGTTTGTTATTGATACAGTTCTATTATGCTAGTTTATTTGGGTTAAATCTAGAAAACTACTCGGTCATCAATAGGTTTGCTTAAAAGTCTATCATATTAAATATATTTTTATTTAAGGCAATACCACAACTACACTCAAATGTTGTCAATATCAAATATATATATTTATTTTATGCACGGAAGCCCAAACCAAATCAAAAATAAACAAAAAACAAAAAAACAAAACAAAACTAGATAGCCACATGTCAAACGCTTAATGAGATAGGCACTGTTAATAAGGTTTACATGTAATAATATAAAGAAAACAAACTTAAAAAAAACACTAAATTAAAAAACAAAAAATGTAGTAATACAAAAACACTACCTTAATAAACACATAGTTAAAAATAAAAAATAAATGAAATGAGACCAAGAACAAATATATGGTTTCGCTATATATGTTTACTAAAAACTTTGGCAAACATAGAGGGTTGAACCACTAACCTTTGGATTAAAAACCAACACACCTTCCATTCCAACCAATAACAAAGGCATTTATTATTTAGGTAAATTATATCTATACGGTTCCACTATATATGTTTGTTAAAAACATTGACATATCAAATATACATTTATTTAAAAGCAATACTACAACCGTATTTAAAAGTTTGCAATAAACCAAAAACAAGTCAAAAAACCAAAACCAAAAAGAAAAACCAAAAGGATAAGAAAATCAAAATGTTGTGACACGTGGCAAGTAGTGGGTGGTGCCACATGTGCATTACTATTCCAATAAAGATAATACTAATAATGTCCTATTAAATATAAGAAATGATATCAGTACCATAACTTTTGATTAATATACCACAATTATGTATTACTAATTTGTACAGTCTGCAGTAAAAGTTATACAATATGATAAATAAATCAAAATTTGTGGTACCTATATAACCTCCCATTAAATATTGTTAAAATTTCAAGTGGTTGAATTAAGTACTACGTGTCGTTTCCATTACATAAAACATAGTGTTTAATGGTATTTATGTTAATTAGTCATTTAACTAGACACATGTCCGCGCGATGCGGCGGCGGGTTAGTGGTAGCGGTGGCGGTGAAGGACGGCGGCGGTGGGTGGTGGTGTTGGCAGCGATGACAACGGTGGCGGCGATGGGTGGTGGGGGCGGCGGTGGCGGTGGCGGTGGTGCGGTGGTGGTGAATGTAAAAGTAATTGATGTAAAATGGGGTAGTGTGGTTATTTTAAGGGTTGAGGGATTTATGTTGTAATGTATTTCATTAAGGGTATTATAGGTATAGTAGGTAGAGATGTTTAAATTAGTGAATAAAGAAGAGGGGTAATATAGTCATTTCAAAGACAGAAAGTCGGAAAAAAAAAAGAGAGTGTTTTTTTATATAGGAATAAAGATATATTAACGTCATATATTATCATTATCTTCATTAACGTGCATAACACAGATATATATATATATTTTTTAATTATAAACAAAAACAAGTACTTTAAAATATAAATACAAATTAAAATAATATCAGTTATGTTTCAAAATAAATATTTACTTGGTAAAATTACAAAATTTTTAAAGATATTAGATTCTTGTATGGTGTGGTGATAAGATTATAATATTGCTTTTATTCTTAGAACTCAGTTTTTTGAAAAGTTACAGACGTGTTTAGTTGTAGAAAATTATGAATGTTTTTTTAAAAAAGTTTCAAAGAAAACATGGAAAACATAAAACGTTTTCAAATGTGATTTTTCTAAAAATATTTTTCACGAAAACAGAAAGCTCAGTTTTTTAATTTATAAAATATACTTTGGAAACGCATTTAGTTGTAGAAAATTATGAATGTTTTCTTAAAATAGTTTCAAGGAAACATGGAAAACATAAAACGTTTTCAAATGTGATTTTTATAAAAATATTTTTCATGAAAACAGAAAACTCAGTTTTTTATTTTATAAAATATACTTTGGAAAATGCATTTATATAGTTTTCTAACTATTTTCCATTTAAAAATGATAAACTCCTTATGTTTTTTACTTGACAACTAAATGCGTTTTAAAAATTTTTCAGGCTTTTCTACTTAACAACTAAATGTGTTTTAAAAGAATTTCAGGCTTTTCTAGATGTAAAAAACCCATTTAATTTTTTTGAAAATTAAAAATGAAAAATTAGAAAAGTTTTCAATAATCAAACGCAACCAAACATTTTAATTTTAGTCTTTTAGATGTGGGACATTGACTTCACTCACATACCGCAAAATATTTAGTATTGGTTTAATTGGTCCGAATACCCCTATGGTCCGCGAAGGAGGGGCTGTGTACCTGTGTGTTTGTTGTTTAGGACAAAGAAAAGAAAAGAAAAGAATATTATTATGACATACATACATACAGTAATAACTATAAATCTATAACTATAACTATTGTATATAAACTCTGTCCAACCAATCATATCCCATTTGGACACTTCATGTAATAATAATTTTAAGACAAAAGAGATCCAGAGAGGTTATTTAACTCGAAATCGTAATTTTCATTTTTCCATTCAACACAAATAATAAATTAATAAAAAAAAGTACAATTAAACTCGAAAGGAAATGAATGAATCCTTGCTACCTTTGATTGAGTATATATCGTTATTCTTCTTCTTGTTGTTATTGTTATTATAGGTATGCCCCCCCCCCCACCCCTTCCTTCTTTCCTATCCACTCTCATGTCGTTCCACCTGTTAAATTAATTTGAATGGATTTGAATTTGATTTCTCTGATCTTTGTTTTGGAATTTGTTAACTTTTTTGATGTTAATTTCTTAAATTAACACCCTGAAATGTTCATTTGGTGTGAATTTGTGTATGGATTTCATGTGAATTTGTTTAATTTTAATCTAATTATTTGATCAATTACACTTAATTCTTAATTAATCTAATTGGCTGCTCTCAGTAAAAGTTCAAAGTTATTTATTGACTATTATTAATTTATTATTGTTTCACAAGTAACCCCAAATTAAATGGGATTATTATTTCAATCAAAAGTCTATTTGATTGATGATATTTGGCATTCAAATGAAAGGAAAAATTTTAAGTCCATATTTGGCAAATACTGTTTATGTTTCTACTAGATCACTAGGTTCTACTTGCAAAATACAGTATGTGTGTTTCTATTTTGGTACGTTTTCGTTCAAATATTAGTGCGAATGAGAATATGATCACCCTAGTTTACCTCTAAATCTTACTTTTGATCGGCTTATAGGAAAAATGCAACAACATATATTTGTATAATAATGCTGCTAATGAGGATGTGTAATAAAATAATCTGAATTTTGGCTTACATAAAGCGTTTTCATACCAATGGGGGATAATCGAACTAACAAAGACTTAACAATACTATTGTGTCTTTTGGTTTTCAAAAAAGGAAACTAAATGTTATCCGTTATGGATCATGCTACCATTTGCCTGCATTTATGTTGAGATTTTTTCTCATATTTCCATGGATATCATAATCCTATTGATTTTGGCTATATTATCAATGCCTAAAAGTTAGGTTTGGAAATTTACGCATGTGATGTTCTACCTTATTGTCTGTTTGGATCACATTACATGGAATGTATCACATCCAGTGGTTTGTCTTAAACGTAAACCAAATCCACCTGGTTGCTATATTAAACGATTATATTCCTAAGCTGTTGTCTTTGTGTTTATTTTACTTTGTTGTCTCCATTTTAACTGTATATTAGTGGTTTGTTTAATGTTATAATATAGTAATCTACTTGGCTAAAAGAATAACCTTTTATCAACTACTTTTCATGGGTGCAGGTTCGTTGATGTAATTAAAATCTCAAGAATGGAAGGGGATGATACGAAGAAGTGGGAGGATCTAGATACTGACATTCTGGTGAAGATATTTCAGACTTTTGACATTTTTGAGATGACTTCTGGTATGGCTCATATATGCAGCGCATGGCGTTATGCTGCTTGTGATCCACTGTTGTGGAAAACTCTTGATTTATCAATGTTGAAATCAAACTTTATAAAAATCCCATTAGAGCCTTATGTTTATGTGGATGGACGATCTGATAAACAACTCACAAAACTTCTCAAGATTTCTCTGAATCTTAGTCGCGGATGTATTACAACTTTGTTGTTCCATTTCTATCAGTATGTCAGTGATTATCAGTTAACATACACTGCTGAAAGGTATCATCTTGATTAACTTTACGTGATATAGGTAGCAACACGGGCCTGGTGTACATGTATACTTAGATATGTTGGGGCTATTTGGCAAGGGGCTTTTGGGGGCTTTTAGGAGCTTAAAAGCCCCAAGCTTTTAAAAATAAGCTTCTTTTAAAATGATATCCCTGTTTGGATATGCATTTGAGATAAAAAACCTCAGCTCCAAAAAGCTCATAAAAGCCCCAAAAAGTCTTTAAAATAAAAGCTTGTGTAAGGAGGGTTGAAAAAAAAGCCTAACTCCTAGCCCCAGCCCCAAGCTCCTCCCAACATTTGACCTCGGCCTACTAAAGTAAAAGGCTCTTTCTATTCCTAGTTGGCCTGCACCTTTACTCTGACGAATCTCAAGCCCTTAATGGCAAGGGGCTTTTGGGGGCTTTTAGGAGCTTAAATGCCCCAAGCTTTTAAAAAGAAGTTCCTTTTAAAATGGTAGCCCTGTTTGGATATGCATTTGAGATAAAAAGCCTCAACTCCAAAAAGCTCCTAAAAGCCCCAAAAAGTCTTTAAAATAAAAAGCTTGTGTAAGGAGGGTTGAAAAAACAGCCCAACTCCTAGCCCCAGCCCCAAACTCCAGCTCTAAGCCCTTAACCACAGCCCCAGCTCGAAGCTTTTGTGCCAAACATACCCGTTGTATCTTAGCTTATTTTTATATTGAACTATACATAGTTTAGGCCCATTGTAATCACTTATATACATAGTTTAGACCCATTGTAACTCATTGTAATCACTTTATATGTCATGTAATGATGATGAGTTATTCGTGGGGAAAATATTGTCTAACATGGTGTGAAACAGGTCAAAGTGGGTAACCTTTGGTTATTTGTCAAAATAGGCCGGGTTGACAAAAACATTTCCTTCTGAAATTATATAAATATTAATATTTAACCGAAATTATGTTATCTCAATGATAAATTAATATTTGAATGAAACAATCTAGGAGTTTTCAAGACGATTCTGGACCTGTTTCGTATCAGAGTGTTAGATTACCTGTTTAACTTGTTTGCTAAAAGAAAGCAGGGGTACGTAAAGCTATTAGCATTTGAATGCAGGTGCTGAAAGCTCAACTGCAGTGACTTATTTTTATTGTGAATGCAGGTGCCCGAAGCTCAGACGCCTGGTGTTACCTGCTTGGAACCGAATAAGGAAAACAGGGATACGTAAAGCTATTAGCATGTGGAGTGATCTTGAATCCCTTACGATGCCAAGCATAGCCAATCCACCTTATCTCATGGAAGAAATCTCCATGCATTGCAAGAAATTTTCCGAACTTAAAATCTTCGGCCCATGTGACATCTTAATGGTGCAGACACTCATACGTTGTGTTCCGAACCTTAAAGTTCTAAGTCTTCGGTGCTCGATTCTAAAGATGGAAGTCTTGCTACTTATTCTAAACGGCTTAAAGAACTTGGAGGTGCTTAACATATCTCATTGCTTTATTGTTGAAGACTCCCTTGCACCAGAAACTAGAAAAACGGTTGAGAAGCTTGATAATGCGATTTTAGAGAAGGGTTCACGGTTGCGTGAGTTCTTTACGTGCGTGGATGATTCATGCGTTATGTGTCAGAGAACAAAGGCTGATGAAGGGCTTATGAGGTGGTACAAGTATGAAGAAGGATTGTGGAAGGAAGATGAGGTAAAATCTCTTGTGGTTTGAGATTTTAGATCAATAATGTGACCGTTTTTCTAATTTGTATATATGTAGAGGAAAAAATTGATAATAAGTCTATGTTTTAGTTGAACCTCAAGTCCCCAACAAACAAGGATGTGTGGTGTGATGTTTAGCTAGGTGCTGCCTTCAGCCCTGCTGCTCATTTGTGAATTTTTTTTCTTTTTCTTTGAAAACTAGCTTACTATCCTTGGTTAATTTGGGTCATTAATCTTCCTTATTTTTCCATTTTTGAAAACCGAATAACTAACCCATTATTGGTCCCGACCCATCACTCATACGGCCAATATAAGAGAATATAAATAATTAACCCTATGATTGAAGGCTCGGAATTTAAGTATCTTTCTAACAACAATGTATAGTGTTTAATCATACCGACTAAATTTATAGGAACTATATCTAAAACGTTAAGATATTAGACTTTTTGCCACATTACCAACTACTAGACGCATGCCCGCGCGATGCGGCGACGATGGTGGTAGCGGCGGCGACGGCGAGGGGTGGCGGCGGAAGCAACGGCGGCGGTGGTGGTGTGGTTGTGAATGTAAAAGTAATTGATGTAGAAGGGGGTAGTGTAGTTATTTTAAGGGTTGAGAGATCTATATTGTAAATGATTTCATTAAGGATATTATAGGTATATTAGGTATAGATGTTTAAATTAGGCCATCTCCAATGGGTTTGTCAAAATGCCCCAACATACCGGCCACCTCAGCAACACGTCAGCAAACTGTTCCAGCATACTGAACCAACAAACTGAACTTATTTTGCCTCCAACCCAGCATACTGAAACTCAGTATGCCCATGACACATCATCATTCATATTAAATTAAAAAACACATTATATTACCAAAAACATTATATTAAATATCAAAACATTAATATAATTATTAAAAAAGGAAAAAAAAAAAGAAAGAAAAGAAAACAATACACTTTCTTGTTTCACCAGCATAAAATCTCCACTAAAAAACAAATGATGGGCCCACTTTTCAATTTTGTAGTCAATATGCCCACATGCATACTGTTCGAGCATTTTGATTAACATATTGTTTCTCCAATCTTGACATATTGCTTTATCAGTATGCATACTGTAATGGCATACTTCATTGGAGTTAGCCTTACAACTTTACAACTTACAAGGACTACTATTTTGTTGTTTTACTTTAATTAATATCTTGCAACACGAATATTTTGATTTTAGAAACCCGATAATGAATTAATAATAAATCTAAGTAGCCATCACAAGTCAATTTAAATCTGTCGTTTTATTTCAATGTCGATAGCATTACTTTTATCTAATTTATGATTTGTCGATATGTATCAACATCGAAACTTAACTACCATAAATAAAATTAAAATCTCCATCGTTTATCAATTGACTAAGAACGTTAATCCACAACCAACCGATTTTTGAGTTAGCTTGGGGAAACAACGTGAAGAAATATGTACTATCAATATATATGGAATGAATGTCTGTATTAAGATAACAATATTAAGTAATAATGTCGATTACTAGATCAACCACAACATAACGTTGTCCATATGGAACATTGAATATGAAAAAAAAAAAAAGAAGACAAATCAATTATATACGAGTTGGTTTTAAGTTAATACTTACATTAAACTAGATGGATGCCCGCACAATGCGGATGCGATGGTAGCGACAGTGATGCTAGCGGCGGCGGTGTGGTGATGGCGGCGGAGGCGGCGGAAAGTAGTATAAGTTATTGATATAAGAGGATGTAATGTAATTATTTTAGGAGTTAAGGAACATATGTTATATAGGATGTAATGTAATTTTTTTTTTATGTTGCAAATAAACTATGTAATGAATGTGTTAAGGAATTTTTTGACTAAAAAAATGTCATTTTATTCTTGTATTATTTGACTTGAAAAATTATAATAAAAAAAATTATTTACAAGCAGGTAAAGAGATAGATAACAAATGCCTGTTTTTTTATTTCCAAAATAGACAATTAATCTTTTGTGACAAAAAAATAAATAACAAATAATAATGTACACATTGAAAATAAGACGAAAAGAATACTTTTAAGTTATATAGTCTCCGACATCACGAATATATACATCTAAGAAAGGTAAACACTTTATTTAGTAAGATAAAGTAAACTTTTTGACACCTGGATGTAAATAAATGCCAAAATAACCAAAATTTGTTCCATCGACATAGATTTTGCAATTCTTATATATGTTTTGATAAGTGCATGTAAACTTTTCTAGTTAAAGATGTCAAAATCATGATAAACTGGTATGCCATTTTTAGTGTTATGCTTGGTTCTCATTCTTATTCTTAGTCGACTCGCATAGTCATACAGGCAGGTATCAGAAAAAAATCCGAAAAAAAAAACAAAATTTAAAGGGGTACGTCGGTTTGTTCCAAGATGGGGCATTGTTAATTTTTTTTATATAATGGGCATGTCATCTCTCATTGGAACATCGCCGCCAACCCCGAAAGATGAGTGAGAGATGAGTGAGTGAGAGATGTACGTGATCTCTTGCAAGAGAAAGGGGAGAGAGAGATGTGTTTGTTTGTGTATTTAATTGTAATGAGAGATAAATTTCAGTGAGAGGTGACATTGCCAACAAAATTATAGTGAGAGGTGAGAATGGGAGATGAAAAAGGTAACATCGATGTGACATAAAAAGATTGGTTGAGAGTGAAAGATGAGATCTAGCACGAGAACCCATTACCAACGCCCTAAGCACTACAGGGATAGTGGCTCACCTTGTCCACCCCTAGTATCATACAGGCTATACTATTAAAAGTTGATACATTACTAATATACTAAAAGTTACATGTAAATATCTTGTTCTCATGATACAATCACACTGATATTTAAGTGATTTCAAAAACTAATGTTACATAAACACATACTTGCGTGATGAAAAATGCATTGCTATACACCACGCCGAGACCCTATTTAAGCTGGTGTGGACTCACATCGTTGTGATAGACACAGACCAAGTGTTTTTGTGTCGTCATCTCTTGCTGGTATCATTTTAATGTTAAAAAATTTACTATGTAACTAGAGTCTATAATCTGTATGAAAACAATATCATCATAATAGAAGCCATAAGATTTTGGAAATTAATATTAATCCATATTCTATTAATTCTATGTTAATTATAGATTATCACAAAACTTACATGGTGTTTTAATTATAAATTTTGATTGTTTATTTTTGAGGTACATTGTATTGAACAATGATAGTATTTAATTACATTTGGTTAAGACTGTACCATTCTTTTCTTGTTTCCTGACTCGATTCGTACGAGTTTGACAACTATAGTTTCAAATATGAAAAATTGTCAAGAAAGGAACAATTTTCTTAACAATTAATTTATTTTATCCAAATAAAGTAGCCGGTAACATTAATTTGAATATTTGATAATGTGACTAATATCTTATGTGAACTAAAACAAATTAAATTTTAAGAATCTATAAAATAAATATATATAATCTAAAAAAAATGTGAAAGCATAAATGATGCCAAGGGTTTCATGGAATATATACCTTAGGAGGAAACGATAGAGGAGTATTAGAGTCACCATACAGGTACCCAAAAAATGCATCAAGATTTAAAACTCTCCTGTGAAATATCACAAGGTGCTTCAGCTCTTTGATTGTAGCATCGATGACAGCCTCGGCCTCCTCGTTGGTCACTTTATCGTCTCCTTGTACCTCGACCATGAACCGTTGCAAATGTTTGGCGTTCATGATACCATTCTCTGAATAACGACTAAAGATTTCCTTGATATCGACCGGAGGTTCAACCACGCCGAGTTTAAAGTGTCGCCGGAAACAAAAGCACACTTTGAATGTTTGCTTCGACATGTTGAGAACGAGGACGAACGTGAAAGTGTGTTTTGGTGCGTGAGAATTGAATATATTAGGCCAACAAGAATAGCTATAGCTACAGATATTTATAAGGTACGGAGTATTTCCTAAAAAGGTTTATATGTAATTTGTATTTTTGCAAAACGATTGATTATGCATAAGTAAGGTTAGTAGACAATTAATTAACCAACTTTCTACTAACATTTTTGTTTTTATCTTGAACTCCAATGACTTATAGATTTCTAAGTGATTGTCAAAAAAACTCATTCAATAAGCTTTTATTTAAAATGACATGACATTTAGCTTTTTGTGTCTTTTTAGATTCCAATAATCTTTCCAATTAATTTCCAATAATGCTCTTATATTCTTGTATTTAGCTTTTTGTGTCTTTTTAGATTCCAATAATCTTTCCAATTAATTTCCAATAATGCTCTTATATTCTTGTGAATTTTTAAAAATTACAAGAGTTAAAATGGTTTACATACACCCACAATTTAAATCTTAATATTTACTTTTCTTATAAGACATTAAGTTACATTTTTTAATAACTAGAGTGCAGGCCCGTGCGATGCACGGCTTGGGCGAAATACCTGCCATACACGTTGTTAACGTCACAACTTATATATAAATAAGATTCAATGGGTTATAAATAAGTAAAATAGTTCTTTCATATATCAAAATATATTCGAAAGTTCATGAGATCACAAGTTTATTACCACAAACTAAAGACAACTTTTGTGATAAATGAAAATGAAAAACAATGAAAGTTCTAAGTTTATGAAAGCTATAAGGATATCTTATTTGGTTATCTAAGAAATGTAGAAGACACTTTCAGCAAACTTCGAAACAAAGAGTTTTATCAGGCATGTTTTGACTGCGAATAAGTTCAAATCGTAGCTTTTTATCTACTGTTAGTCCACCCTGTTGCATCAATGCATGCCAATCTGCTATCATATGTAGTTGGCTGCTGGTGTTGTGGTTTTGTTTAATCTGTTTTTGCTGAAGCAGTGCATCAAACTTCAAATGACGATAGCAGAGGATGGCCTTGTTGTAGTTTTGCAGCTGGTTTCTAACAACAAACTTTCTTGGAATGGTCTGTAATGAAAATGTATAAGTATGAAATTTGTTCATGAGAAGTAATAACATTATTAAATGATGATATTATTCTAATACTTGTACAACATACCAGAATGCGAGTGGTTAGTGTGTGGTATTGAAACTTCTTGTAAAAGCGAGGGTGTAATTTGTTGTGAACATGTCTTAAATGGCTGCACCTAGGTGGAGGTTCAATGTGTAGTGAGATTCCATTATTGTTGAATACATCGACACTGTATATGAAGCCGTATTCTGCATTTGTTCCCTCCTTTTTAAAAAGGATCCAAAAATCATTCTCAATATCATTCTGGAATGCAAAAGCTGTCCATTTTAAACCACTAAATGC
>JAOEHQ010037318.1:0-12671 GCA_025447715.1 Asclepias incarnata | reverse complement strand
CTTATTGTAATTATTTATTTCCTTTTAGTCCCTCGTTCTTCCTATATAAGGAAGGCTTCTCATTTGTAATACTTACATTTTCACACACTTTTTCATTCAATACAATTCAGTTTACTTGGTATCAGAGCCACTGTCATGGGTTAGAATTCTTATTATGCTCTGTGGTTGGAGCCTTGTTTGACCTTCCACATCAGAAAAAGAATTTTATCCGTTCCAGGTGACCATTTCCGGCTAACTTCCGGTCACCACCAGTCCACCAGATCTGCTTCTAAAACAAATCAGATTTCCTGCCATTTATCTTATTTTCCGGCCATCTATCAAGTTTCAAGGCTGTTCCAAGGCACGGCAAGTTCCGCTCAGAACCAGATCTCACCACAAGCACCATTAAACTCGGAATTTCCCGATCTACAAACCCTAAAAATTTCAGACCCGACCGCCCCTGGACGCGCCTATACGCGCCGCCTAAACTACCGCCACTGTTCGCAGGAAAAAGTCAGATCTAGCCATTTTTCCGGCGAGTTGGATCTCACCTCTGGTACCATCGTGTTCACCATTAAATTCCGAACAAACCCCTGAAAAATCGCAGCCTGAAAAATCACCGTTTTCCGGCCACCGGCGCGTGAGGGAGCGTTGATGCACCTCCGGCCACCGGATTTTCGCAGATTTCTCGGTTTCTAATTCCGGTCAAGTCTGTCCA
The DNA here is from genome assembly GCA_025447715.1 of Asclepias incarnata. Classification (NCBI taxonomy): domain Eukaryota; kingdom Viridiplantae; phylum Streptophyta; class Magnoliopsida; order Gentianales; family Apocynaceae; genus Asclepias; species Asclepias incarnata. The sequence continues at coordinate 11,974 of JAOEHQ010037318.1, read as the reverse complement.
ATTAATTTACTGATCCGAGCACTTTGTTTTTCTGTCCCGTTCTTCGTATTCGTGCTTCCATTTTTGTCCCAAATCTGTATCCAATTCAAACTTCGAATCAAAAACAGTTTACTAAAGCCAAAGATGAGTAAGTTGAAGCTACTAAGTTTTTTCAAAAATTATGCTTATAAATATGCTAAAATTTTGTGATACTCAGTCCTCTATTTAATTATACATGTCAGATTATTAGCTTTTGGGCTCAAGAAGTTTGGTTCAGATTGGGTTAATATAGTTGATAATATGCTACCATCCAAATCTATAGATAAGGCAAGTTTCTCATTAAGTATGCTATTTCTCATTATACTTACCATCAATGCTAATTATGTTAAACCGGGAAAAATACCTTAAAAGGGATGGTGCACCAGATAATCCTATTAAGATATGCCGAAAGGTTTGTAAAGAGATTAATAGTTCATATGTATTTTACAATTAGTCAATTACCTGACCAGATGAGACCACAATTGGCGTAGCAATTGTCTCAGCAAAATGCACTGGCATCTGGTCAAGTATATATATCATCTCAAAAACTTGATTTTTTAGATTGATGTTTAGCTTAAACTGCAAAAGTTTAATATCATATTTTTGCTGTTTTCTTTGTTAAAAGCTACACATGTAGCTTTCGGTGCATCATAGTTTTCTATGATGCCTGCCCTATATGCAGACAAATGATTTGATTTCTAAACTTCTTAGTGGTTTGTGAAGCATATCAGGATGTCTAGTAATATTTCCATTAGATAAAAGCTATAACTTGATACCTACTAAATGTTTTTTGGGTGAGATCCATTACGATAACACCCCCTTACGCATTTTGGATAAGTTCATGGTTTGATATACCACATAGCAAAAAAAAAAAAAAAGAAGTTGTTGTGGTTCCTATATAGTTTCTGTTATAATGAACTAGTATTAATAATTTGACAGATTGATGCTTTTATTTATTGAGATGTAGCCCACGTCGAATACTATAGCAGATGAGGGCGGGTGCATGATATTTGTATATTAGGATCTGCTCAAGTTTTGGATTGTAAGATAGTTGTGAACTTCGTTTGGTTGTTTGTATTTAGGCACGTGACTCCACTTTTCTTCCTTTACAATAAGAGATAAATAAGAGGACCTTTTTTTTGTGTGCATTGAACCCTTTTATGAAATGTGTAACTGGGTTAATTGTTACTTATGATTGTATACCAGTTACTAGTAATAAGAAATACAACAGTGCCGAGGTAATGATGGTGAAAATATGACAACATTAGCACTGATCTTACTCTTAAAATGGAACTGAAACAAAGATGTGACTGTATCTACTTATTACTCATTTTCCATGGCTCTTACGAGTAGCAAAAGTTTGGATAACTGTTAGTGTTGTTTAACTTACTTTGTTTCACTCAATCACTTATTTAAAGAAAAAAAATATGAACTTCCTCATTATCATTTTCATTTTAAAGAACAACGTTAGATTTCATTTATTCTTCATAGTTCATAAGATACAAACACAAAAGAGTTTATAATTATAGCAAGCACCAATTGCACATTTTAGGATTTAGTATAAAAGAGTTTTCTCATTCCAACTCAGATAAGGAAAGAACCATCTTAAGATATGGCTACAAAGTATGCAATTAACTTATTTCTTCAATTGATTTTTCTAGATTTAATCTGCGTGAATCTTGTATTCTTGTTTTTTTCCCTATTAAGAATTTCCAAAGTTTTGTGTTGTATGGGATTGGGATTCAAATGTACTAATGTGACGTGGAACGATCACAATTAGATAATCGGCTAAAAGGAAGTCGGTTGCATAAGATAGTGTTTAGATGTGCTTATGTTAATTGACTTTTGGTAATCAGATAATCAGTTGTTCAAGGATTGGGCAAGTTCTGACTGTTTAAGGATTTACATGTAAATTGATACAATATAATCAGATAATTGGAATCAGTTTGTTGCCGGCTTGTCGCTACTCCCAAACTGATTATCCAGAAGTGATAATTATACCCTTAAATGATCAGATTATCCAAACACTAGAAACTGTTAATCTGCATCTTGAAATCATAATAAACAGATAATCACTTCCAAAGAACAATGCCAAACACCCCCTTAAAACCCACCATAAATATAAAGAATCAAAAATCTACTCTCAACACTTGCGCATCTTAAATCCAGTTCTCCAATTTAAATTCTGGTTGGTTTGTGTAGATTAAGTACAGCAATCTGATGAGATCATAGACACTTAATGTGCAATGTAATATTGCTCTACCATTTAAATGTTCAGGAAACAAAGTGATATTCTATCTTTTCTTGATAATAGGTTATTAGAATTGCATTTCCTTATTTGAGCTTCGCAAAAAAAAAGGGCAACCATTATGTATTTTCTTTTGCACTCTTGCTAATTTCACGAATTTGATTCTAGAAAATGCAGGCACAGGGCATAGCTTGGTCGTCATTTATGAACTCAAAAATGTCAGCGTTAAGTCAAAATTCTCACTTAGCCTTGATGCAGAACAGTTTAACACAACAACAATGGTCAAAGCAAGTGCCAGCCATGTCAACACCTAATTCCCCCTCATTTCGGATTCAACAACAGAGGCAACAGGCACTTATGGGTCAACAACTTTCGTCCCCTCAATTGCAGAATTCGATGTCGTTGAACCAACATCATTTATCACAAATGGCCCAACAACAACAAAATCAGCAACAGCAGATTGGGCATCAACAGCAACAATTGCCAACTCAGCAACAACTTTTGCAGCAACAGTCACCAAGAATAGGAGGATCTGCGGGTCAAAAATCTGTTAGTTTGACCCGTTCTCTACCTGATGCCACTGCATCGGGGGATACCACACCTGGTGGAAGTTCAAGCCAAGGGACTGAAGCCAGCAATCATCTGCTTGGTAAAAGGAAAATTCAAGATTTGGTTGCGCAGGTGAGTTGATTTAGATTCTGTATTTGATTAGGGATATCTATTTTAGATTTTGCAAGTGAAATAGGGATCCCAATTTCCAGTTTTAGGAATGACTTGTACTTACTATATTATGCGGTTTGATATTTCCTACTTTGACTCCAAAGTCTATCCAGTCCTATAATTCAACTGATCCATTTTGATCTAGTGACTTTTGTGCAAAGTTATTCACATTTAATGCTTGTTTCTTTGATGTTCAGGTCGATCTAAATGCAACCCTTGATCCTGAAGTTGAGGAACTTTTTTTGATGCTTGATGATGAATTTATTGATTCGGTGAGGCTTGCTAAACTGTACATGTGAACTTTGTTATATGGATCATATAGATGTGCCAAAGTGTTGGGTCTCGAGTCAAAATAGGTACCCATGGAAACGAGTTGCTTAGGTATGGGTAGAAGCAGGCTGGGTTGCTCCTCAAATTTATGTTCAATTTCAATATACAGTGAACACGTTAAATATGATCTAAATTTTCAAAATAGAACTATTGTATGAAGTTGTAAGCATTTAAAATACGCTTTGGTCAACTCTCAACCTGTTTAACTTGTTTCCCTGTTTGACCCATTTGGACTCATTAGGGATAAACATTATCTATGTGGTGTGGGGTGGTGTGCGTATGTCCAGCTTATTATTTACATCAAGATTGATTAGCAAGTTATACACCGTTTTCAAAATTCTAAAGTTAGCATATTAAATGTGATTCATATCCATTTTTTCGTCTTCACAAATTAAATGGATCCCACGTCCTTGAAAAGCTTAAATTTAGATGTGATATTTGTTTTTTTGCCACGAGATCTTATTATGAGTGTTGTAAATATCAGCCGTAATGGCCGATATATTGGATATCGAGGGTATACCTTTACGAGATTTCACATATCGGCCATATATATGTTTTGGTCAATAACGGTCAATATCGGGATTTAACGGTCAAAAAAAATAACTTTTTTTTTGAGATTTCTTTTTCAATTGTGAGGTGGAGATATATGTTTATATATTATTTAATAATAATAATAATTATTATTATTATAATATTATATTCATGGGAATATAATATATTCTTAACTAATTAAGAATATTTCTACAGTTTGTAACACTAAAATCATACTATCAATGTTTTAAAGCACTAAAATCATGAAGGTACACTCAAGTCAAATGATTGATTTCAGGTAGCTTGCACATATGGGAATAATAATAAAAAAACAAAAAGGACACCCAAAGCTGATCCATGTGCAAGGAGCCTTTCGACAAAAAAAATTCAAGACTTGAAATCTTTCTTGGATAAAAGTGACGAAATGCCAGGGACTATCTATGATCATTTGAGAGCTATAGAAGAGGATTATCAAAGTGTGATCGACGAGAAGGAGCCCTTTGATTTGAACTTTGGAGAATCGAAGCTAAAGCCCATAGATTTGAGCAGTTTTGAGGTATGTTGAAATATTCTACAGTTTAGAATCATTATAAATAGTTCTAGTTCTTGTATATGTTTTTGACAAACTTAATTTGTTGCTGATTATAATATTATATTTTCTAATCATCATGGAGGAGCCCTTTTTTTATGAACTTGGAGAATTGGAGCTAGACCCATATGGTAGTTTTGAGGTATGTTGAAATATTCTACAGTTTATAATCATTATAAATAGTTCTTGTATATGTTTTTGACAAACTTAATTTGTTGCTGACTGCTGAGATGTTACTGATTATATATTTTAATCATCATGGAGAATCCTTTTTATCTCCAATTCTCTAAGATCACATAAAAAGGATTCTCTAAGTTCACATAAAAAGTGACGAATGATAAGCATCACCCTATTTCATATAGTATGCAGAATGAGGATATAGGATTACTACTATCCTAGCCACAGTTAACTATATTATTATTATTATCATAACCTAGAAGTTGTTTAGCATTCATGCATCTCAAACTAACTTGGTTAACGCTATAGAGGTGAACCCAACCCAAAACAAACAATAAAAGGTCCGCCGGCCCGGGATAGATCTCCAAAAAACCCGATTAAGATAGGCAGCTTCGGGCAACATACTTCAATTGGTAGCTGATTAACGTCTGGTCTTGGTCAAAGGCCGATACGTGGTTAAAAGTAGAGCCACCACCAAACATAATATAGTACTAATGAGAATAAAGTACGATATGATAAATTTATCTTTAGAAGTTCGCATATATTATGTTAAGGATTTTTTAGCATAAAGTATTGTATCTTATTAGTTAGTAGGTAATGAAGTTACTTATTTGATGATGGATCTCTTGTTAATTAGGTGACTAGTTAAAAATGACGACCCCAACCAAAATAAAAATGTTGCAAGGCTTAATCAAGAATCATCTTCAGTTACTTGTACAAACATATGCGACCATTGGTTATGACCGTTCAAAAGAAGACATGGTCGCCAATACTAAAGCATTGATATCTGATTTACTACCAGTAGTACATGTGCCCGATCTTGATGTTGTTAATAGCTTCATGTACGAACTCCCCAATGGTATATGTAAATATACAGTGCTATTGATTTTTTAAGTTTTCTTTGTTACTTAATTTTTACTAATTCTTTCTGTTATTCACAGTCATTGCAGTTTATCGCCGAAAGTTAATTTGCATGCCACAACAGTGTGAAATGGTGGGTTTGTACTATTCTCTGGCTGCTGGGATTAGTAAGCAGGTGTTGGTTCCGAAAGAGGTAGCCGAGTTGATGCCTACAATTGCTTCCATTTTTGACCCAAATTTGTATCCAATTCAAACTTCGAATCAAAAACAGTTTACTAAAGCCGAAGATGAGTAAGTTGAAGCTACTAAGTTTTTTCAAAAATTATGCTTATAAATGTGTTAAAATTTTGTGATACTCAGTCCTCTATTTAATTATACATGTCAGATTATTGGCTTTTGGGCTCAAGAAGTTTGGTTCAGATTGGGTTAATATAGTTGATAATATGCTACCATCCAAATCTATAGATAAGGCAAGTTTCTCATTAAGTATGCTATTTCTCATTATACTTACCATCAATGCTAATTATGTTTTTCCGGTTTTTGATCTGAAATACACCCAAAATGGGTATATTTCACATCAGGTTGGGGAAATGGGTGGGCTGTGTAACAGGTCAAACAGTCAACTTTTTGTATGGGTGTATACAGGTGAATTGATAAATATATTATTACAACATAATCTGAAGTTTCTCCTTAAAATAAGTCAATAGGCGCCTAATAACTAAACACTACAAACTGGATTTTGGCTTTCAAATTACGTAATAAGCTATACATAGTTGAACTATGCCAAAACACCTTTTTGGAAAATGATACTAAACCGAAAGCTACAGTATTTATAGAGTTTTGTTGAGCTGACCCGCAGGCCGTAGTGGTTACATTGATTAGAGATGGCAGTTTTGACTCGGTCAATAATGAATGGGTGTATTTGGGTATAATCCACATCTTAAAAAGGGCAAGCCGTCAAACAACGCTACTGGTCAATCAGGCTGGTACGTTTCTGTTCTAACCATATAAGGTGTAATATTCGTAAAACATGTAGGTACATTTTGAACAATAATCTGAGTGAATGCTACAGGAAAATTATTTGCACAGAGATTGACATTGCCCAGAGGCTTAGCCAATTAATTCTGCTTTTTCACTTTAAATGAGAAAGAGTGAAATGATAATTAATCCATATTTTCTTTTTCAAAAGGTTTTTTAGGTTAGTTGGAAATATATATGGAAAAAGTAAAGGGTTCTGACGTTTAAACCCCAAAACACACACATTAGATACGAGAGCTGAAATCATATGCGTACCTGAAATTTGAAGGAATAAGAAAAATAGCAAGTCGCAGATTAAACCAAGGATCGGGAGAAAACAAAACGTAGTGTAGATAGTGGTTGCCGGAGAGTATGACGGGAGGGTTTGGTCTTGGTGGGTTTTGAAAGTGGAGCTATAGGGCTTGGTTATAATGGGTTTCGAAGGTGGCGACCAGATGTGACGGTGGTGGTGGAGGGGTGAAGTGTGGTGTCCAATAAGGCGGTGGTGGAGGTGCTCGTTTTGGTGGTGGTGGTGGCTCCGGTTGGGCTGCAACAGGTAGGGGGTGCAGGTCGTGGTGTTGGCCGGAGAGGAATGGGTAGTGGTAGTCGACTGGTAATGACCGAAGGTGGTGTCCGGTGGGGTGTGGTGGTTGTGAACGTTCAATAAAAGCAAACCAAAAAGATGGCACTCTAGCAAAGGAAAAAACCATACCCAAATCACCTAATCGACCCCAATGGGTTTCGATTATATGGGTTCAGGTTTAAGATATGTTATCTATCCTTCTATACTACTATATAAAAATTATACACGCCATGTTAAAAAGTAACACTATATAAAATGACCAATATACTCTCTCATTTATTTACATCGTGTATCCATTAACTTTTAAAATACATACACTACCCCCTTTATATCAATTACCTACACAACCCGCCACTGCCGCCGCCACCACCGGTCACCGCAACAACTCCGTCGTGGGTACCACGCTAGTTATATATTATATATTATATATATTGTTGACAGAAAAAATATTATGATTTGTTTTTTATCTCTACCCTTAACCTCAAACATTGAAACTAAAAGTCAACACTAACAGTAAGGCTTATGATATTAAATATATCTAACACTTTTATTATTATTATTGACCAATGACAACTATACTTTTTATATTAACCAATACTCATGGTAAATATTCAAGCATTTCTAAATAAAAAATGAGATTTTAAAAAAACAAGTTACTTGGCACATTTAAACATTTAAATTTTAATACCATAACATATAGCCAAATTAATTAGAAGATAATTGTCCTATATCAAGTAAAAATTCAAAAGTAATATTATCTCAAATACAAATTTCAAATCCTTTCCCGTTCGACTATTTGTATTTTTTTAATATTATTTTCTTAACTCTTACTTTTCATCTTAGTATTGTCTATTTTTATATTTTGCCTCTTTAATTTATGGTCACCAATATTGTCTAATTATATATATATATATATATATATTGCACACAAAAGAAAGAAAAAATATTATCACATGGCACAAATTTTCTCCATGCTTACATTAATAAACACATGTTATTTAAATAAATAAGTATGCCAAGACATGTTTATATTTCAATATATTTATTATTTAATATAAATCTTATTTTACCAAATTAGCTACATAACATTTACTTTCATTATCGTGAAATCGGTAATAAACTTTTTCTTTTATTATTTATGGATAATAGGTTTAAACATATAGAATTTCTTAGAACAAAAAAAATTATTGCGGTCACATTATTTTTAGTAATATGATTTGTGTCATTTAATATGTGAATTAACACCTTTTAAATAAATTAAGCAAAGGAAGGAAGCTTCATGTTGATTGTGACCGACTTAGTCGATCGTTAGATTTGGATCTAGATAGTTATTTGTTGGTGAAATATTTAAAAATAGAAATGGCTAGGTAAATAAGATGTACAGAAATAATATAAATATAAAAATGGTAAGGTAGAGGGATAATATGGTAAAACGGCTATACTTAAAGATTTAAAAATTAAGACTAACCTATATGCTATGTAGTAGGGCTGTCAAATCCGGGACGGTTTGACGGGTTGAAATTCTCTGACCCTAACCCAACCCATTAAAAATTTAATGTTAGAAATTTCAACTCGACCCGACCCGACCGAGTTAACTGGATTAATACATGCCTTGACGGGTTGGCTGGTTGACAAGGGAAATAGGTTGGTTTTGGGTCAAAAAAGTTTAATATTAACGCTTTCAAGTGGGTTGGTTTTGATCAAGTAGGTCAAATGGGTTGATTTTTAGTCAAGTGGGTTAACGGGTTGTGTCACACCCCCAAAATGCGGAATCGAATGTGTGAATAATTTAGAGTTATCATAATCACATATTATAACAAACGACCTCTAAATGAGACGTTATTGGATTTTATTTATATACGAAGCATTGTTTTACAAGTAAAGTAGTTATTTTCACAGGAGTTGAACAACTACTTCAAATACATGGGAAATTAACTAATCAAAATGCTCCGTTTCTTTAATGTATGCATATGAGACTCCAAATCAAGAATGCTCCAATAGTGCCTTAATTTCCTGAGAATACAATTTAAAAGACGTCAACATAAAGTTGGTGATGTCATAGATTTTTACTATAATATAGTATGGTGGATAATAAGGTTTTAGTGATACATGTACCGGTATAATCCTAATAAAATCCCTGATCATTAATCGAAATACTTCCGAAAATACCTTAGCATAATAGATAGTCGCCAAATAATGGTAGATAATATTCCGTCATCACGAAAACCTTAATAAATATTCACACCAAGAAAATAACTTGGTAAACTGTTAACACAGTATTTTAATAGATAATTCTCATCATTAAGATCTATTAATATGTCCTCGAATCCAAGCATACAATAGATAGGTGTACTGGAATCACATCACCTTCTACTTCAGATAATTCATATCATAACAATACATAGGTCTACTGGAATCACAGAACCTTGTATTTCAAATAATTCATATCATAACATTATATATAGGTTTATTGGAATCACAGAACCTTAATATATAATTCACATCATAACAATACATAGGTCTACTGAAATCACATAACCTTGTATTTCAGATAATTCATTGGAATCACAGAACCTTAATTTATAATTCACATCATAACAATACATAGGTCTACTGGAATCACAAAACCTTGTATTTCTTTCACTTTATAATATGTCCTCGAATCCGAGCATATTAAATCATAATCCTTATCAATTTGTATTAAACCCGTGTGTTCATATAGTGCTTTGTTTCAGGAAGATTCCCAGTTTCTATTCATAAAAATGATAGACAATTTGTATATAACGTTTTCTCAAAATAAATATATCTCAATATAAAATAGTTTAGACATTGTATTCTCACCCCAAAACGTAAAACAGTTTAAAAAGGGGGCTATGAGTCTCACCTTATCAGCAATGAAACGTAGTGATGAAATGGTAACGAGATGATGAGCAGGTCAACTAGCCAAAGTACGTATCCCTAAACACAGTATGATTGATTTATATTCATGGTAAATCTTAGAATAGCCATATAACCACAATGTTTATTTATCAATACGTTTGTCAACGTAACTGACTTTGTGTTCTTTCATAAATCTTGGAATTTATTCATATAAACCCTTTCAAATACTTTATAAATGAAACCTCATTTATGTTATAAAAACTTGAGGGACTAAGTTGTCATTCTTAAGACTAAAAGGACCAAATTGTCATTTTTGAAACTTGAAGAATTAAATTTGTCAAATGTCAAACTTATAAGGACTGAAAATGACAACTTTGAAACTTTAGGGTGAAAATATAACTTTCCGGGTATAATAAGTTCCCGTATGATATACGCAGTATCTATCCGTAATTTCTAAATTCTTTGAAGAATATATATTAAAAATACACTTATAAATAGAAGAGATACTTTAAATAGTAATATAATTAATACCAAATGTATTAAGTATAGAATGAAAGTACGATGAAAATTTAATAGCGTCTTAATGCCTGGCTCACATGGAGAAGGGTCGTGAAGAGCCCATCGGTGAACTATGATACTTTAAATCGTAAACTCCGGAGTCCGCTTCGATGGTGCAAGCCTGAGAGGCCCCGCTTTAGTTAAAAATGCTCATGTCACAGGTTGGCAAGTCAAATGGGTTGGTTTTGAGTCAAGTGGGTTAAATGGCCGTCAAATGGGTTCCGTTAATCCCCTCACGTGCCTTCCACGTGAGGTATTTACGTCTTTTCTCTCCCTGTTTTGTCTCTGTCCTTTAATAATCTTTTCTTTCTCATATTCCCTCTCATAAGGTTAATTATCTTTTCTTTCTCATATTCCCTCTCACCTCTCAACCATTATCATCTTCAACCTTTAAACCCAGTACAAATACAATTTCATCCACAAAACCTAACCCTAAAAATTCATTCATCCACAAATTCCGACCCTCAAACTCCAAGAACAACATATCCAAGAAAAATTATTTTAATATACAGACTCATGTGGTGGTGTATAGGATTAGCTTGATTTACATCTCGCGGTATGGGCTTGGGCCGGTTTAGGTTCCCACAAGTTCAATAAACTTAACATAAACAACATTGTGCATAAATCACAACTATACTAAGCAATGTACTACCACATATATTGTTCATTCTAGCTCCAAGCATTAGCCTTATTACACTATCAGTTTCATCTAAACCTAAACATTCATTCAAGAAACTACAACTAAACATCACATATCACCAACAAAACACAAAGTACTGAATCAAACCAACCTCGGTCCACAACAAATCGCCAAAGACGAAACCCTCGGTCCATATCCAAGAAAAAATATTCCTACCACGGTTGCTTCCCACGACTGAACCCATCATACACCACCACATGAAACTTATGGATGGTGTAGCATAACCTATACGCCACTACAAGAGATATATATGTATATATACAGAAGATACAAATCATAGATATAAATATATAGATCGGAGATGGTTGTATATGATAGTGGTGATCTTGGTTGGTCTTTTGCGACTGCAGTTGCATCTACGGTGGCATAAGAAGCAGTGGTCAATGGTGGCAATTTGTTGCCGGTGATGGTGTCAGGATCTAATGATGGTGGCCGGAGTTTGGTGATGGTGAACTTATGGATGGTCTAGCATAACCTATACGCCACTGTCGTCGCCACTGGAAAACAGTGGTGGTGCTAGGATCTGATGGCGAATTGCGCGTGGTGGTGTGATTTGATGGGCAGAATTGAGAGTGAGTGCGAGAGGTGCGGTGGTGGTGATGGTTTTTTTTGTTGATGATAATGAAACCAATTTGTTCTCTATCATCAATTTCGGGTAAATTACATTTTTCGTCCCTGAACTTGGCCAATTTTGCACTTTCAGGACCTAAAGTCGAGAAATTACAAATTAAATCCTAAAGTTGGCAAAATTTTGCAATCGAA
>JAOEHQ010037307.1:0-12672 GCA_025447715.1 Asclepias incarnata | reverse complement strand
ATTACCTTATTTACTTATCAATTTTATTTATTATAACTTATAATTTATAATTATGAAAATTAATAATAAATTTTTTTTTATTCATCAGAACATTATCTTCTATACTTTGTGCGGGTATTATTCTATCATTTTATTACACAAAAGAACGCCGTCACGACACCTCGCACGCTGTATATTTTCACCGGCGCATCGCACGGACATCCATCTAGTTATATTATATATCTATTAATCCGATCCCGTCACGTCACAACCCCTATTACAGTTCAGATTTTGCTACCTCACACATTGTTTTAGTTTTTTTGGATTATCTATTAATTGTCGTGGGTATGAAAAGTGACAAAATGATAAATCCTATGAAATGTTCACATCATCCAAGTGAGTATAAAACGACTTAACTACTCATAGCAATAAGAAATACACAAACAATATTAAAGGAAAACATATTATATCGAGAATTTGAACGAATCCAAAACAAATATTCAATTCCCATAGTGGCTGAAAATGCACCACCAATCGTCCCCACATCCAAATTTTGGTGTCTATTCATAAATAAAAAAAAGCACATAAAATTGATATACAGATTTAAAATTCCCCGCAACCAAATTTTGGATTTCTAATCAGAATCTAAAATATTACAATACGACCAATACAAAATTCGTGTTACCCGGGTTATATAGGGACAAATTGTTATATTTAGAAAGTGATCACACAATTCGTATTTGATATCCGATTATCGAAATATATTCTCGTTTTTACATAGAATTTCTAAAGTTGCTTTTATTTAAAATTTCTATAAATCAAATGATTTACTAATTGTTTAAATTTTATGCATAATAGCATGAAGAATCGACCGAAGATTAATAAGGTTCATGGAAACAAATGCTGATTAATCTAATGTTTCTTTTGTGTTAAATTTCTATACATCAAATGATTTCCTATGTGTTTGAACTTGAGATGCATAATAACATGAAGAAACTCAACGTCAAAGGAAAAAAAAAAAAAGCAAGTAATTTGGAATTAACTCGTCTAGTTTCTTATGGCCGAAGATTAATAAATTTCATTTAAACAAATGCTGATTAATCTAACGTTGTTTTTGTGTTCAATTTCTGATAAATAAAATGATTTCCTATTCAGATCAAGTCGTATCATTCCTTCATCGCAAATGTTTTATGTTGTCACTATGGAGAACTTTTGCTTGAAATAGGACAAGAGTTTGAATCCATTCCCAACTCCATCGGGTGGTATCTACAGTCATTGTCTGGAGTTGGTCCTTAGAGAAGGGTTAGTTGGATCTAAAGGACCACAAGATGAGGATTTCTCCGCCAATCTAAACTTTTTTGCTAGCATGAAAAAACAGTATTTCTACCATATGTTTAAAAAATAACATGTGTATAAATTAAACGAGCCTAATGTCATTAAAAAAACAGTTTATCTTGATGTTTCATTTTTTCATTGGGTCCATGCCAAATTGGTCATTAAATTTTGAGAATGTTTCATTTTTGACATTTATTTTACAAATTGTACTATGATCTCCAAAATTTAAGAAAGTATATTTCTATTTTATGACATTGAAAATGACGAAAATGAGACGCCTTAAGCAAGTTTAATGACTTAATTGATATGAATCAAAATATAATAACTAGTGAAAAACACCAACATAAGCGTCGAGTAGCTTTACAGCATCATGATGAAGTTACAATCGAGGGTAGAAACAAACAATAGCTCATGTGTCGATTGCTTAAATGACGTTGTGGCTGACTAAAAAGTCGTTCGCCCTAGCATTATGAGAGTGATCCATCAATCAAGAGGTTATAGGTTCAACTCTTGCTTGACTCTTGATACAACACATGTAAACAACAAGTTTTATTATTGTATTAGTCTATTGTCGACAAATAATAATTTATGGGGAAATTATTGCCTACATAAATTATTGTCATTTTATTTGTTTGTTTGTATAAAGTAGAATAATCTATGTAGGCAATAATTTCCCCATAAATTATTATTTATCGACAATAATTTATGTGGATGATAAAACAGGGCCCACCACTTGCTCTAAACTATTTCTCAAGAAAAGGCAATCAAATAGTGTCCAGATGAATGAATTCAGCGTATACACAACTAGCAATGAATGATGCAAGGAAACTAGAAATCTGATTAGTCATGAACTCACTCTTATATTTCTCAAACTGTACTTACAAACCCAAATCCCAACATGTTATATTATATACACAGAAAAAAGAAAAATGAAAAATGCAGATGGAAAACATCATTGCAAGTGTACTATATGATAAATACTTCAAAAGATATATACCCATACACGGTAAGTGTGTCTTACATGTATATGGGGAGACATCTTCCATAACATTGTTCATCGTGTGTTATGTACTCTACACGAAAACCCGAATTCAACTATAGGAACATAAACTGTATATGGCATTGTTCATCTAGGTGCAATAGTGGGAATAACACCACTAACAAGGTCACTTCCTGATATATCCGAGGAAACATAAGGGTTCTTTGTTGTAGATGATGAAGACTGAGAAGAAGCATTTTTCCCATGGTCAGTATCAGTATCCATCAAGTCGTCGATTCGTGAGTCGGATTCTGGCATCATTTGCCGTATGTTTTCAAGTTCCCTGACCACTTCTGCCATTGATGGACGTTCATCTGTGTCTTCCTGACAACACTTGAGGGCTAAAGTCACAAACTTTTCCACACATTCAGATGGGTAAGATCCCATTTTTGAATCAATTACTGAGAATATCATGCCAGATCTATATGCAATATTAACCTGATAAATGTGTCATAAGAAAGATAAGGTTTAGTTTCAATTTAACATTAAAACGTACATTCATAACATCAAGTCGAAATTGCAAAAAGTAAACAACGCAGACTTTTTCATTTGCCTATTTTTATTCATTTGACATAATATGTTAAAATGTATTTTTATATCGTTCCAATTTCGTTCATTTATTTCCTATTGTAGTATCAACATCAATGATTTCAGTATTGCATCAAGATTTCCGATTTGACATCAAAAGGTAAATTATATATCGTCATTTCATATTATTCATTTATTTATTTTTCAGGCAACTTTAGTGAGTCGTGTGAATTATGGGCTTCCTAAGATGGTGCTCTTAGCTTGAATTCGGTGTGCCACTTTTCAATGAGTATGGTGTTCATCAAGATTTCTTGACTTTGACTTTGAATGTCAAACTATATCTTTTTTCTAAGTTGTAAGACAATACCTCTCGAACAATATTCTTGCCATGTGTAATCGGGTGCATCCCTGTTAAGAGTTCAAGAAAAACGACCCCCAAACTATAAACGTCGCTTTTGTCTGTTAGTTTATGGGTCAGGAAATACTCTGGGTCAAGGTAACCCTGCAACAAAAAAACAATAATAATAAAAATTTGTACTCAATTTGAGAAACTGAATGCAACATTTTTGTTCAAGTGTTACTCTAAATTTACTGTCCATATTGGAAGCCTAACTTGCAATACATTGAGGATGGCCAAGGCGCAGGGCACACTTTGACTTCTAAAGTCAAAGTCAAGACTCTTTATATTCAAAGCTTATACGAGTTTTGCTACACATTTAACAGTTAACACCATTTTTATGAAATCTGTTCATACGTTTAAAATATGCCATCAAAATTCAAAAATCATCAAAAAAAAATAAAAAAAAATGATTGATGTCACTTCTGTAGTTGGAAGATTTACTTCATTTCAACATTAAACTCAAAAAATAAAAAAATATACTTACCGGAGTTCCCTTAACAACTGTTGATACATGACCAGGAACAATTCCTTCCATGTCGGCAACTGGAGCAAGTCGTGAAAGTCCAAAATCAGCAACCTTTGCAATCATTTTGGAGTCCAACAAGATGTTCGTGGACTTAATATCTCGATGAAATATCGGCGGATTAGCTTCAGTATGTAGGTAGAGAATACCCTTGGCTGAAGCCAATGCAACTCTTAATCTCATAGCAAAACTCAAGGATTGTTTATACTTCTCGGAAACTAGTCACGATAACACAAAAGCTCAGAAATCTTGAATGATTCCATACATAACTGAGTAGCGTTAATATTATAAAATCTGTGTATTGTGCAAAAAGTTATCTCTGAATCCCTTCTGAGTTGGTACATCAACTCTTTCCTTAGATAGTACGAGCCGAACTTGCTTTTAGGTTTTATAAGAGTAAGGTAACGCAGTTTATTAAGACATACCTGATAAATGATCTCTGAGAGTGCCATTTGGCATGAACTCATAAACCAACATCTGCATGCACACATCCAATGATTTAGAATATTTCTATATTCAGTCACAGCCTTATGAAAATAAGTGCAAAGTTCATATGGCCACGTAGTTTGATAAGTTTTTACTATTAGCCAAATAACAGGAGTCCATGGGTCATAAATAATGCCATATTTTATTTGTAATGATTACCAATGTAAAAACAGCCCAAAAGGTAACTTTAGATTGAACTTTGTCAAAGGGGGGCGTCCTATATATTTTAGGACATCCTAAAAAGGAAACTGCAAAGGTTTCACAATAGGCTTCAAATTTCTTTCTCTTTCTGTGAAATTTTATAAAATCACGGTATTTCTTTTATAGATTTGAACTTGTTGCAACTTGCAAGTTTATATCACAAACATAATAAATCTATACCACTGAAGTTAGATAAGTAGTTTGCTTAGACTAATAACTCTGGTTGACTATTTGGCATTATTGCTTTATAAACAGAACGTTCTTATTGACTCCATACAAGCAGTTAAAGCCTTATTGGTGGAAATTATAATTATTAGCTGTTACCTTTAAATGGATTGGAAGCCATCTAAAGTGTATTCAAATGCATAAAACATTAAAACCTCCTAATCGCTAGTAATCATACTTAAATCATTGATTCTTAATTAAAAAAGAATAGGAATGGATAAGTGGGTGTTGATGGGTCAGGCCAGCACAACCTGACCCATTTTAACCCAGACAAAAATTTAACATTTTGACTAGTTACCCAACTGATCCATTTTTCCACCTCCAGGAGCATAATACAAGTAGAATTTACCTGCTCGCCCTCTTCATCGCAGAATCCAAGCAAAGAAACCAGATTTCTATGATGTAACCTAGACAATAGCTCTATTTCAGTAAAAAACTCTTTTTCACCCTGTAGTGATCCCTCTTCGGCTCGTTTGATGGCAACAACATGACCGTCGGTAAAGATACCTTTGTATACCTTTCCGTACCCACCCTGTCCAACTTCACTACCAACATCAAAATTGTTCGTGGCACGTTTCATTTCTTCATAAGTGAAGCTTTTCACTCCTTCGATTTTAAGGGAGGCCCTAGAAACTGCACAAAGACATTTGCACTGAGTATCATCGTTTGAAGTCAAATTGGCTAATTTCCAACTTCTAATATATCTGAATATGAACCTTTTGAAACGCCACTGATAACTATAATATACTTACACTGAGGCGTTGTTGATGTTCAATGCATGATATAATTCATATAAATTTGAAGTTTGATGGGGTGATAAACATTTACAATAGTCAAATTAAAGATCTATTTTGGATCAGACAGTGTATATGAAACTTAGAGGTGGCTCTTTACCCATATACTTATGAATGGGTCGATTCAGTTTAATTAAAATCATTAAAAGAAGGTCAATGGGTCAAAGTGGTCAAACAGGTCAAAAGTCTGTATTTTTAATGCATACTGCATACAACCTATTAAATCACTTGATTAAAAAACTTAGATGATTAATGTAATAATTTTCTATTCATATTTATCACAAACTGTTAATAAATATTTCATAATAATGGAAATAAGTATTTTGGTTACCAAACACAACCTATACCAAAACTAAAAACATTCTGGTCTGACGGCATATTTTACCCGTTACTCAACATAATTGACCCACCAATTTACGACCTCTTGTGAGAAGTGACAATAGTAATGAAAATACACAAGTTTGCTCACCATGACGTCTTCTTGAAATTGCTTGGTACTTTTTCCGGTTCAATCTCAAGATATAAAGTGAGACAAATGCAGAGAATAAAACCGCACCGACAATAGCCCCTACAACAATTCCTGCCAATGCACCCTTGCTTATACCAGAAGAGGAGGGTGGTGTGGGAATAACTGCTATTAAAATAAGTATCAATAACATCAAACCATAAAAATTACACAAAGATATCAACCACCTATCATTTATAAAAATTAGTATCCTTCATCCATGATAAAACAGAGTTTGACAGTGTACCAAGAGTTATCAAAGAACAACTCTTGAAATATATGATTGTGGGTGTAGTTTTAGAAAGGTGTACATCTAACCAAAATCAAGATCATAAGGTTTTGTAAATGATAACTATGGTCAAATAGGGACGCAACCTAAAGATCTCCAAAATGGAGATGCCAAAATGTAAATAGGACATCCAAAAGCAACATGCTGGAAGAAATTTCATGGAGCCGTCAGAAACGGAGGAAGTCCTAACTAGGGGCTGTTTGGATGTGAATTCTGAAAGCGATTATCTGATTCCGGATAATTAGGATCAGATTAGCTGCAATGAAACCAGTGGTAGGAAATAGTGACCAGATGTGCTTCTGCCAAGTGTTAGCGAATTCTGATTATTATAAAAAGTAGTGGATATAATGACTTTAAAAGGCATCTTTGTGAATACAGTAGAGACATTTTGTGAATTGGAAATAAATGTCTCTTGAACTAGGTTAAAAAGGGGGACAAATACTTTATTCAATTTTAACCGTAAATTAATCAGCTTTGTTACAGCTGCGCGAAATCTGATAATGCAAAACTGAAATAATCAGAAAAAGCAGCAGAACCTGCATTTTATCCAAGAATTAAGAACCGATTATCATGATCTACCCACAATAAGTGAGTGGAGGAAGAAGAACATTAATCAATTCATAAGATTAGGGTTATAGGAGACTAACAATCGTTATAAGGACCCAAAAGTGTGAAATTGAGAAGCTCGTAAGGTCCAAATATTTCACTATCTGGAATCTCCCATTGCGTGAACATGCTCCGAATCCTGAGAACTTCACTCCTATTGAAGGTATTAGAACCCGGTGTATATACAGGAAAAATCTTCAAATACATTTCTAGCCGAGGACCCTTTTGCCAATCATATGTAAGATCAAGTTGAAAATGATTTATTTTAAGACCAGAGGTTAGATACACCTCAAATGTATAGAAGTATGCTGGAAAATATGAAAAGCCGGGGCTCTTTAATCGGTAGCCAATAAGCAGTGGTGCGGCACAGAAGCATGGTGTAGGAGACCCTGGTGCATATTCATAGTTTGTTGGGCATGATTGAACTCGACAATTGTCAGTTGAGTTTGATGGGATACTTTGCAAATGGCTGACTAATGCCAATGGAGGTTGACAGAATCGTGACATGCTTCCATTTGAGTTTGAGCATACAGGGTTCCCTTGAAGGCTGAAATTATATAAAAACATATAACTAATTTTTCATTATAATTCTATGATTATTAAACTAGCAAGAAAAGTAGCAAACCTAAGGGTGACATTTGGAGGGAGGTTGAGACTGCCTGAAATGCCTGAAATATCATTATTTTGCATATCCCTGCAATATCGCAGGTGTGAGTTTAGCTAGACACTTTCACTACAAATAAGACACCATTGTACAACAATTTCCATTTGAACAAATTTTAATATTACTGTCCCGTCAAAATTGCAATGTTTCCTTCTTTTGTGACTTTCAATATTACCTGTATCTTGATTGTCATCAATTACTACACATTTTCAGGCTATTGAGCTTTCATTATGGATGGCAAAAAAGGGCAGGGCAGGTTGAGTAACAGTTTAAAACAAGTATGGGTTAAAACAGGGCTATTCTTTATACAAGTTGATGGACCCAAAACACTTTTTGCCCAAATCTTTTACATACTTTTGTAAAAAAGATGGTGTATCAAATATGATTACAAAAAATTACATTGCTGCAATAATTATCTAACTTTATGGACTACTTAGCTATTTTCTTTAACCATTTGGCCCCTTAAAGATGATACATAACTCCAATCAACCCATTCGTAACTGAATGGGTAACAATACCACGTATATTGTCATTCTTGGATGGCATTTAATACATGCGACCAAACATTCCATTTCTCATGAGATTGGCAGAGGGTATATAAATAGAGCTCATTGAAAAGGACATTCTTTAAAAATGTGAACTGGGTAGAGTGAATGATTACAGTTATGCATAAAGAAGCACGGCACAAATGAGTATCCTCGTGCAAACAGGAACACAAGTGTGTGCATACATATGCACTCATTGTGTGTGTGTGTGTGTGTGTGTGTGTGTGTGTGTGAGAGAGAGAGAGAGAGAGAGAGAGAGAGTGAGTGAGTTTTAGGGCTTACAAGGTAAGTTGTTCAGTTGAATTTAAGGTCCTGTTTTGCCATATATTGGACGATATTGAGCCATTCAATGAATTGTTGAAAAGAGACCTGCAATGGGAATAGTTTCAGATAAGCATCTCTATCCATGATATTTGTAAACAGCATGCATAAATAATTCATGTTTCTCAAGGTTGTAATCTTAAAGAACACCCGAATTTTATTGAGGTGAAAATTAAATAGCATTTAAAAGAAGCAAAGGTAAAAGATTCCTCACAATATTTGTAGATTAGGAAGGCCTGAAAAGCTGGGAGGAATAGTTCCAGTAAGCTGATTGTTTGACAGATCTCTGTACATGAAATTGTTCATATCATAAAAACCCAAAACAAGACCCAGAGTAGATAATAAACAGACCCTCATAAAAATCAAGTAGTCATACATTGTTGTGATATCGTCAGAAAGATTCATGTCTGGTATGGATCCATTAAGCTCGTTATTACTGAGGTCTCTGAAATATACAATTGTCATAAAAAGGTCAAATGTCAACACCAACACAAATGAACACAGATGACAGATGCATGGCTAAAAAATTACATAAAAAGGTCAAATGTCAAGGACTTTTGCCAAGTGCACTCAAAATGTCCAAATAATTATTGCATCCTTACATATAAGCAAGTTTCGGTATCCTGCTAAGATCAGGGATTGGTCCTTGCAAGCTGCAATTCCTTAAACTCCTGAAAAAGCCAACATAAAAAACCGAATGAAAATAAAAATAAAAAAATACAAGTTTGCAAAAAAATACTCCTATTTTGCCTATAATTTAATCAAATCCCAGATAAGTTACACTTACAACTTCAACAACTGAAACATGTTGCTGTAAGATGGAGGTATACGTCCATCAAATTGGTTGTTGTCAAGTTGACTGCCAAAGAAAAGAAATAAAAAGTGATGATAAATTTTATAGAACAAAACGCTAAAGATACAAATATGTATGAATGATCCTAACAGATGGTGCTAACTGAAAAGATAACAATTAATACATGTGAAAGTTAACTTCTGTCTCTATATTCTCATGATTCTCATGCGCAATATTCAAAATTTAACTTCTTTGGTTAAGCAGTAAATGACCCATTAGTCTTATGGTTTGACCAAAACAATCTAGTCTTCCACATCAATCTAGTAAACAAGGAAAACATACAGGATAAGTAGGCTCGGCAGTTCACTAAGCTCTGGAGGAAGAGAGCCTGATAAATTATTATTGTCAAGCAGCCTGAAAAATAAGCGCATGTCAGCAAATGCCAGAAAGTACATAGTGCAATCAAAGTTACTCCTTTGAAACATAAACCTACATATGAACAAGTAATGGCAATCTAGATAGCTCAGGAGGAATTTGCCCGCTAAGTGAGTTATTGTTCATATGGCTGCCCAGATGACCAAAAGAAACAACAAACCAACATAAGTCATTACGATCATTATAAATATCAGACAGAAAGTTAAAAAAATAATAATAAAAGGAAAATAAAAAACAAAATCATTACAAGTGCTTTGTCTTGTTCAAATTTGCAAATGAGTTTGGTATTGGTCCTGATATGTGGTTCTGATCAATCTGTATACGGTCCAGATTAGGAAGAAAACCAAGCTCTTCTGGCAACGAACCTGTTAGTTCATTTCCATTCAGCAACCTGCACATGCATAATCATGAACGAGGGAATCATGACACTGATAAATGACGACTCTTTTCACTTATCTTTTCATCTAGATGGCAACAGCTGTAAATTAACCAAGAAAGAAACTTACAAGAGCCTCAAATTTGTAAGTTCGCCTATCTCTTTTGGTATACTCCCAGTTATCTTGTTCCACATGACATCCCTTTAAGATGAAGAGTAAATAATCATAAAATTATATTATAAAAATAACAGGAGTATGAAGCTAAGATAGTAACGCAAGTGACATTAGAAACTTGGCTCACAATATTTCCATATAAGATAATCGCCCTAGGGCTGGAGATAAAGTTCCTGAAAGATTGAGATGAAGTAGCTGCCTGCAAGATTTGGTACACAAAATTACTTATGTAAATTGCTTGTTCGACCAATTAGAGATAAAACGTAACCCAAATCGACCCGTTCAAAAGTAACTGGGTCAAAATTGCAGCGTCTACTTACAGTTCTCGGACATGAAGATAGCTGTCGTCTAGGGTTGTGTTGAAACACAAGACCCCAGTCCAATTTGATACACATGGATCTCCACGTTTCCAGTTATCGAGACTGTTGTCTGGATCAACAAAACTTTCCCTGATAACCTGCAGTGCTGTCACTGCACATCGATTGACAAGCTTATCATGAGTATTTGATTTCCCTTTCCTAGAAATCCTTGGTTATAGGCGACCTAGATACAGCTAGGTCAAATGTCTATCACTAACTTCATAATTCTAATCTAGGTCTTAAGATTAGCATTTCAAGGAAGAGGAAATCAAATGGCCAAAAAATTATTGAAACTACAAAAGTCTGATTTTTTTTTTATTTCATGGAAGGCAAATCTCACCCAACCATAACACACCTGGCCAAACGCATACTTCTAATCCTAGCCTTATGAAATCAGTCCAAGTTATGTCATTATATTACATGTGCAATAGTATTCTAACAACATGGATCATGTAAATGAACAAATAAATATACAATTTATAACTATAGAGTATAGACATACCAAAATTCCATTGGTCACCCTTCTAACTCGGAAACCATAAATATTTCTTGTTTCATAGCTAAGTAATAGTATCATATATACAAAAGATACATAGATTTCCATCACAATATAATGAAAAAGATAGCATTTCCTAACAGTAATTCTTCCAAATACATAAAACAAACACCATAGAAAAAAAAACTAACTACTAATTAGCTTACCTTCTGTAGGATGAGTAGATTGACTGTCCACAACAACCAACAACAACAAACTCACAACACAAACCGCTTTAAACCTCAATTCAAACATCCCAAAAGCTATCACCTTTACACCAATCCCAAACTGTTAACTCAAACTAAACCACCTTCTACTTCTTGTCTTTATCGAAAAATCTGAAACTCGAAACTAAACACCAATAAAGTTCCAAACTTTACGAAAGATTCTTCACAAAAATCCACATATGATAACTCCAAACAAAAGGGTAAATAAATACAACCTCAAAACAAAAAAAAATTACCACTTTTCAACTCATTGAGACATTTATCAAACAGGTTGCGTGCATAGAGTTTTAACCAAATAAAAATGGTTTCTTTATATTGTGTTCACATGGGTTTTCATTGACATTAATGAGGGTGGTGGTAGTTGTGTTTGATATGGTAAAATCTTGAAATTTTCTTCAGTAATTTTTTGTGGGTGTTGTTTGAACTGGTAAAAGTTTGTAAGCTGGAAATGGAGAAGAAGTTAGTGACGATTGCAGCCATTTTTTTTATACAGTATAATATTATAAATTTATTTTTAATATAGCTTAAGATTGTTGCCAACATTGACTTTTTATGAAACGGTTGACTTGCTTGTATATAGTTTGTGGGTCCCATTCGTTTGAAAAATGGCTGCTATGATCTAATTATATATGTAGTATGTTTGGAAAAAAACTTGGAGTTGAAGCTTGGTGTTGGGGTTAGAGGTTTGGGTTTTTTTTTCAACTCTCTTCATTCAAGTTTTTATTTTAAAAACTTTTTAGGGTTTTTATGAGCTTTTTGGGGCTGAAGCTTCTTTTTAGAATCCTACATCCAAATATGATTTTTTTTTTTTAAAGGGACTTGTTTTTAAAAGCTCAGGGCTTTAAGCTCCTAAAAGCCTTTTAGAAGCCCCTTGCCAAACAGACACATGGGCTGCTATTTTTATTTTAGGAAAATTATATCCTTTTTTTTATTAATCTACGATTTAATCATGATATATAGTAAAATCAAAAAATGAGATTAATGAAAAAAATATATATAATGAATTATACTTATCAAGTAATCAAGTTGTATGGAAACTTGTGTTTAGGAAAGGAAATAGTGAGGATTGAAATTAAAAAATGATAGGAAAATAAATGATATGGATATCATTTTCAACCTCTTATGTAAACTAACAAAAACATCAAAAACACTACTATAATTATTAACAACTAGAAATAATACCCGTGTAATGCGCGGTGGTTGATAATTGAATTTAAAAGGTGATGATGTCCGGCAATCGGCTTCGACGACTGCCGGCTCTGAATTGTTTAACACATGTATATAAAAATTATATTTGTTGTTATTGATAAAAATATATATAAATAAAAATTG
>JAOEHQ010037296.1:0-12672 GCA_025447715.1 Asclepias incarnata | reverse complement strand
GATTTGCAAAGGACGAAAATACCCCCAAATACCCCCACGTGTTTCTCACGTGGGGGCCTTGTCCTTCGATTGCAAAAAAAAGCCAACTTTAGGATTTAATTTGTAATTTCTCGACTTTAGGTCCTGAAAGTGCAAAAATGGCCAAGTTCAGGGACGAAAAATGTAATTTACCCTATATTTAATAAATCAAAAAGGATCTCAAGATGTTGATAAGATAAAAAAAAAGAAATAAAAAAAGTTTCTCCCAATGGGCGGTGACAAAAACCCTAACAATGGGAAATGGCAAAATCCGGGTCGATTAGTCAAGAAAGATGGACGTTGGCAGTGGATATCGGAAGGTAATCATCAATCTAAGGATCCCAACGTTGTGCATGGATCGTCTTTTTCATCGCAAGGTAATAATCTCCATCTAAATACGGGTTCTAAAAACCCTAATCGTAATAAGTCGTTCCATTATATTGAAAAAAATTCGACTTCTATTTTCGTTACAAATCTTCCTTGGAAAGCGACCGTCAAGGAGGTTTGGGATGCGTGTATGCAATGGGGGGCGGTAGTCGATTTTTTGTTGCATCTAAGAAAGCAAAAAATGGTGCTAGGTTTGGCTTTGTGCGCTACAAAAACGTGTCCGATATCCAAAATTTGGTTAAAAACATTCGTTCGACTTGGATGGGAAATTTTCACTTATTCGCAGATTAGGCTAGGTACAATAGATATGACAAACGGCCTGGTGATCCTGTGTCGGGTGCGCCTCTAAATGGCAAAAATATCCAATCGATGAGGGGCAAGGATGGTCATACTAGGTTTGTTGAAGTGAATGTGTCAACAAAGAATAAATCATATGCAGATGCTCTGTCGGGGTTTAAAAATGGGTCAGTGGCTAATAACACTTCTCATAATGATGTTGTATCTGAAACTAAAGAGGACAGTGGAGCGAATTCTAATGAGGATGTTGTTGAAATTTCAGAAGATGATGGAATGGATTATTTAAGTGTTGAGCATAGTATCCTTGCAAAGGTTATTGATTTGTCTGTCATTAGTGATATCTCCAAACTGGCTGCTGCTGAAGGCTTCTCTGGAGTGGCGCTGCGATATCTAGGTGGAAGTGGGTTTGGATGGAGTTTAATTCTATGGAGCAGATTGATCGTTTCACGGCTTCATCGATGTTTAAAGCTTTATTTTCTGAATTCACTAAGGTTTCACCGGACTTTATACCTGATGAACGGTGTGTATGGATTGATTTGGTCGGTTTACCTTTAGCATCTTGGGCACCTCAGGCATTTAAAAAGATTGGTGGTCGTTGGGAGACAAGTGTTTTTGTTGACATGGACGATGATGGTCCCATGGCTCATGGCAAGATTTGCGTTCTAACTAATAGAGCCCACCGTGTTTTTGAATCTTTTAAGGTGTCATTTCGTAACAAGGAGTATAATATTCATGCTACTGAATATGCCTATTGGGTTCCTGAGTTCGATTCTTCGGATGATGATAGTTCTTGTACTTCAGGTGACGGTTCGGATGGTAATCATGTTAATTCTGATGGTGAGATGGTGTTTGAGGATGACACTTTGGAAGAAGGTGAAATAAATGAAGCTGAATCCAGTGATTTGTCGTCTACTGAAAGAATGATGAATGAAGTTGATACTCGAGGTAAGGAAAGTGAACAAGCGAATTGTGACTTGGATAATTCTGGTAATGGTACGTCGGTGGCGGTTGATGAAAACGTGTTTGTGAATAATGAGATGTCGAATCTTGGTATCGACATTACTATCCATGAAAACAGTGGTGTGAAATGTGATGTGGGGGGCATTGGTTGTGACTTGTTCTGCAATGATGTAACGGCTTCGGATGCCATGCATGGTGATAAGGAATTTAATGTGGAAGCTTCCTTTGAGGATGTGTCCACTCATGGAAACTCAGATACTAAGGATGGGTCTCTTGGTAATTCAAATGGGGGGTGTGACATTTTACCTGAGATCAACGTGGAATCTGGTTTCAAATCAGGTGAATCTAGAAAAATGTCTAAATCAAAGGTATCTACCCCTCCTGGGTTTAAGGGCGCTCCAAAAATTGCTGGGTTCGAATCGAGAAAGGTACGGGAAGGTGATAATATCTCGGATGCCAATTCTCATATGGTGTTTGGGCCATCTCGCAACAGGAGCCTTATTGAGTCCCCGTCTTCTAGCCTTGCTAGATTGGTGCGGTTGGGAAACACTTTTGGATTAGATCTCCCTAAGGATGCAAGTGATTTGGAAAAATTGGTTAACGGGATGAGTGATGGAAAGTTTTGTCGATGAATGTTTTGTCTCTGAACTTGCGGGGTTTCGGTAGGAGGGATCCAAATAAACTCCCCAAAGTGTCTTCCATGCTTTCCAAATATTGTGTTAATTTTTGTGGACTTCAAGAAACTTATATGTCCTCTGTGGATCTTTTCAAAATTCGTCGATTATGGGGTAATAGTAATTTTGACTTTGCAGTTTCATCTGCCAGGGGCCATTCGGGTGGAATACTTTCTATTTGGAATCCCAGCGTTTTCCGGAGTAGTCGAGTGCATAGTTTTCCTCATATTCTTATCGTGGAAGGTACATGGATTTCTTTAAATTTGCATTGCTTTATGATTAATATTTATGCTCCGCAGGATGAAGCGGGGAAAAAAGGCGTGTGGGACTTCATTAAACACTTTTCGGCGACTTGTGGGGATAACATTTTTGTTTTTGGTGACTTTAATTTGACGAGGGGACCTGAGGAAAGAACGGGATCTGTTTTTTGTCAAGCTAATGCGGATGCGTTTAATGCGTTCATACGTGATTTGGATTTGGTTGATGTCCCGATGGGGCAATATAAATATACGCGTATGATCCCGGGAGTTGTTTGTGGTGCTAAACTTGATCGGTTTCTTGTTTCTAGATATTGCTTAGCGAGTATTGATAATGCTAAAGCTATCGTTTTGGATAGAAATGTGTCAGATCACCATGCAATTCTTTTCTATCAACAATTGTTGGATTACGGTCCAATACCGTTTAAAGTATTCAACTCCTGGTCGAAAATGGATGGATTCAAAGATGTTATTAATGAAGGGTGGGTGGCATCGACTTCTTTGCAGGGGTGTCCTATTTCCCAATTTCATAATAGACTCAAAGCTCTCAAAGGTGACATTAAGAGATGGAAAGATAATGTTAAATCTAATTCGAAAAAGTTGAGGCTTCAAGATGATTTGGTTGGTTTAGACAAGAAAACGGATGATGGCACCTGTGATGACACATCAGTTGATGCTAGAAAGAATATACTACATGAGCTATTGGAAATTGATGACACATCAGTTGATGCTAGAAAGAATATACTACATGAGCTATTGGAAATTGAAAAAAGTGAAGCACTTGATGTTCAACAAAAGATGAAAGTAAAGTGGTGTTTGGACGGTGATGAGAATTCCTCCTTCTTTCATTCAATTATTAATAAAACAAGGCGAAACTTGGCGATCCAGGGAATTAAAGTTGATGGGGTTTGGTTGGATGACCCGAATTCTGTGAAGACTGCATTTTTGGATTATTATACTCGTAAATTCAAAAGGGATACCACAGTAAAATTGGTCTCTAGAAGTCAACAATTTAAATCGTTATCTGTGGACGAGGCTAACTTTCTTGAGAGATCGATCACTATGGAAGAGATAAAGGAGGCAGTTTGGGATTGTGGGAGTGACAAATCCCCGGGGCCTGATGGATTTAATTTTGGTTTTCTTAAAGATTTTTGGGACCTGCTCAAAGAGGACGTCTTCAAATTTGTTGTTCGTTTTTTTCAAACCGGATTCATTCCTCCTGGATGCAACTCTTCGTTCGTTGTTCTTATACCTAAAGTTGCAAATCCCATCACTTTTGATGAATTCCGCCCTATCAGTCTCATTGGCTTGCAATACAAAATTATTGCGAAAATTCTTGCCAAAAGGCTTGCTAGTGTCCTCGACTCATTGGTTAGTAGCACGGAGTCGGCTTTCATCAAAGGCAGAAACATTCTTGATGGTCCGCTTATCCTTAACGAGGTTCTTGATTGGTACAAAAAGAAGAAAAAGAAAACGTTATTTCTTAAATTGGATGTTGCGAAAGCTTATGATTCATTAAGTTGGGATTATCTTTGCACTATTATGGGCTTTATGGGATTTGGCAGAAGATGGATTTCTTGGATTTCTGCTTGTTTGTACTCTGCTAGAGCGTCTGTTATCATAAATGGGAGCCCGACAAAGGAATTCTCGTTCGAAAAGGGTCTCAGGCAAGGTGATCCCATGGCCCCTTTTCTTTTCATCCTTGCCATGGAGGGTTTGCATGTCGCGGTGGAGGATATGAAATTAACTGGATCGATCCGTGGTCTTCAGGTTGGCAATCTTTCGTTGTCTCATCTTTTTTACGCTGACGATGTTTTGTTTTTGGCAGACTGGTCCGAGGAAAACATTATCAACATTAAGACGACTTTATTTTGCTTTCATCTTGCGTCTGGCCTCCGCATTAATTTGCATAAATCAAAATTGTTTGGTGTTGGAGTTCATGGGACGGACATTGATCGTTTCGCTAGTATCATGGGATGTGGTCGTGGTAATACTCCTTTTTCTTATCTGGGCATCCCCATTGGAGCTAACATGAAGAAAATGGATTCATGGACTCCTGTTTTGGAAAAGTTTAACAAAAGACTTTCTAATTGGAAAGCAAAGTTGTTGTCGATTGGAGGTCGTGCAATTCTTATCTCATCTGTTCTTGGCGCTTTGGGTACGTATTTTATGTCTCTCTTCCGCCTCCCAGTTAAGGTTAGGAAAAAGATGGAGTCGATGCGGGCTACTTTTTTCTGGGGTGGAAACAAGGATCAACGAAACATGCATTGGGTAAGTTGGGAGGCTGTTCTTGCTGATAAATCTCGTGGAGGCCTTGGGATTGGTTCATTGGATTCTTTGAATCGTGGTCTACTTCTCAAGTGGAGGTGGAGATACGTCAATAACCCAACCGCTCTTTGGTCTCTGGTCATCAAAAACATCCATAATCCGGTCTCCTTCTCTGACTGGACGAAGCCGGGTTTTACCAAGGGTGGTATATGGCATGCGATTAACAAAGTTTCTCTTGATCTCGATTCAGAGGGTGTTTTACCTCTGAAGTCGCTCTCTATCAAAGTTGGTAACGGTATTAATACCTTGTGTTTGGCTTGACATGTGGAATGGTAGCTATAGTCTTGCGAATAAGTTCCCTAGGCTGTACAATATTGAACTTAACAAGGCTGCTACTGTGTGGGACAGATGGAGAAATAATTCGTTTAGTTCGGGTTGGAGACGTCCTCTCAGAGGTGGCGCAGAGGAATGTGAGTTTGCGGAGCTCATGAGCTTGTTGAACAATGTCGTTTGTAATGACTTGCCGGATAAATGGATGTTCTCTACGGATAGCTTGAAAGATTTTTCTGTCAAAGGTGTTCGGCAATTCATTGATAACAGATGTCTTCATGCGAATAATTCGATTACCAGATGGAACAAATAGTGCCCCGTAAGGTGAATATTCTTGCTTGGCGGATCCTTTTGAATAGAATCCCTACTCGTGTTAATCTTGATAGCAGAGGCATCGATATCCCGTCCTTACTTTGCCCCCTGTGCGCAAACTATTTGGAGAATTGTAACCATCTTTTTGGAGGATGTAGCATTGCAGCGAGAATTTGGAACCTTGTGTCCAAATGGTTACAAATTGATTCTATGCCTTTAAATGGGCCACATGCTTCTGTTTCTTTTATTGACAGCATGCGTATTACAAAGGAGAAAAAAGGAATCATTGAAGTCATCCTTTTTTGTGGGTGGTGGTGCATATGGCTATTTAAGAATGAAAAGGTTTTCAACAACAGGGACCAACGTAAAGAGTTTCTGTTTGATCTTATCATCAATCATTCTTTCTTGTGGTATTCGAATAGATGCAAAAAAAGACGAATTTCTTGGGACGATTAGATTAAGAACCCTCTTTTGGCTATATAGGTGGTCGCGGATCTTGGGGCTTATATGGGAATACACCAAAAACATCACGGAGTGAAAACCGGTGGCTCGGCCTCCGTTGGTGAGGGTTTTTCTTGTGTCTCGGGCAACTGTAATTGGCACAAGTTTTTTCCACCCTTTCTGTATTCCTCGCAGTTCAAGCCTCGGGATGTATCTAGGATCGAGTTGTCTGTCGTTGATTCTAGATAGTCGTTTTGTGTATTTGTATTTGTAACTTTTTGTACATTTCTGGCCGTCTAGTACTTTGTTAGCGGCCTTGTTCTATTTAATTTTATACTGCTATTCTAAAAGAAAAATGTAGAAACAACCCCTGAGCATTCTCCTTTTCATGAGGAGAGAGCTTATGATGATATAGGATCTTCTGATAAAGATCCTATTAGGGAAGAGGTTGTTTCGGCTTTTGAACACTGTATAGCTGCTTTGATTACTCGTATGACTGGGGTTATAAATTTGAAATTTGATGAGTTTGTGAAGCAACACCCTATTCTCCAGCTTGAGAACAGGGAGCCAGTACGTCAAACAGTAGATTTGGAAATGATCAAGGAAAAAGAGCGCTTTGAGTTTAAAAACTTATCAAATTGTATGCCTCCGGTATTCTATGGGGAAATAGATCCACTAGTTAGTATACGGGGGATTGATGAGATTGAGGAGGCATTCATGCTGTGTGAATGTCTTGAGAGGTTGAAGGTGTTGTTCGCAGCACATCAGATGAAAGATCGAGGCCGTGATGAAGCAATCCGGGGTAACACCGAAGAAGAATAAAGATGCATATGAAGACCAATGAAGACCTTTTTTTCTTTCCTTGAAGACAATCATTTGAAAACTATTTTATTTTAATATGTTAAGATGTATTTCATTTGAAGACTAAGTATTTGCTTGAACAATATGTATTTGCTTGAAGACTATTTTTGCTTGAAAATTATCTATAATAAAAGTGTGATTTTTTAAGTAAATCTAGTGAGTTTTTTGAATTATAGTGAATTTTTCGACTTTTTTTAAAAAAATTTTAAAGAGTTTTATATGCAATTACATCAAAATTTTTTTTGTCAATTCACTACATATTACCTATTGGGAGGTATATTATGGCCAAGTGTTGAATCATTATTAATTATGTGGCCAAAAATCGAATTATGACGAAAAAAAAAGTGAGTTTTTTAAATTATAGTGAATTTTTTTGACTTTTTTAATTTTTTTAAAGAGTTTTATATGCAATTACATTGAATATTTTTTGTCAATTCATTACATATTACCTATTGGGAGGTATATTAGGGCCAAGTGTTGAATCATTAGCAATTATGTGGCCAAAAAGCGAATTACGACGAAAAAAGTGAGTTTTTGTATTATAGTGAATTTTTCGACTTTTTTAAATTTTTTTAAAGAGTTTTATATGCAATTACATCGAATTTTTTTTGTCAATTCACTACATATTACCTATTGGGGGGTATATTAGGGTTAAGTGTTGAATCATTAGCAATTATGTGGCCAAAAATGGAATTACGACGAAAAAAAAGTGAGTTTTTTGAATTATAGTGAATTTTTTTATTTTTTTTATTTTTTTTTAAAGAGTTTTATATGCAATTACATCGATTTTTTTTTTTGTCAATTCACTACATATTAACTATTAGGAGGTATATTAGGTCCAAGTGTTGAATCATTAGCAATTATGTGACCAAAAATCGAATTAAGAGGTAAAGGAACCGGTTTGTCAAATGGACCGGACAATACCATCATACCGAAAAAGTTGTTATTTTTAAAGCAATTTTATTCAAATAAATTGAAGGGTAAAGTGTCATTTTGTTAACTAAAAACCCAATACTTTGACTTCTTTTTAAATTTATGCTAGTCAATTAGTCAAATGTGAACGCGAAGAAAAAAATCTATATTCTCTATTAAAGTATACCCCCTCTCTCATTTATTAAATTACAAAGTTGATCTTTTTCATTTATCCCTTTATATCTATTTTTATTTTAAACATTTCCACTTAATATACTTATAAATCTATAATACCGTTATTAATTTATGAATCATACTTTCCTTATTTGTTTAGTCAAACTTTCTTTTTTGTACAATTACCTTATTTAGTTATCAATTTAATTTATTATAACTTATATTTTATAATTTTTAATTATAAAAAATAATAATGATATTTTTTAGTTTATCGGAACATTATCTTCTATACTTTGTGCAAGTACTATGTTATCATTTTCTTACACAAGTGTTTGGTTTGAAATTAATGTCGTCACGACATCTCGCACGATGTTTATTGTAGCCATAAAACACACTGATAAAATAAATCAAACACACATGTAATAATATTAACCTAACCCATATTTGTCTTGTCTCAAATATGTTAATGCAATAAAACACCACCCAATAAGCCATAGCCATATATATAGATCGATCAAACTAACCAGAGTTTTTGAAAAATCAAAAAGATCGATGGCATCTGAACAAGTGGTAGTAGTGATGGTGCCCTTTTTAGCACAAGGCCATCTCAACCAGCTCCTTAACCTTTCTCGCCTCATCTCCGCTTATAACATCCCTATCCACTTCATTTGCACCGCAACCCACATCCGCCAGGCTCGCAAACGTCTCCACGGCTGGAATCCGAGCAATCATATTCAGTTCCATGAAGTCCAAGACCCCGAGTTCACTTCACCACCACCTGATCCAAACGCTAACACTCACTTCCCTATACACCTCCAGGCTACCTTTAATTCCTCACTTCAACTTCGTCACCCTGTAGCTGACCTCATCCGCTCTCTTTC
This sequence comes from Asclepias incarnata, assembly GCA_025447715.1. Classification (NCBI taxonomy): domain Eukaryota; kingdom Viridiplantae; phylum Streptophyta; class Magnoliopsida; order Gentianales; family Apocynaceae; genus Asclepias; species Asclepias incarnata. The sequence continues at coordinate 3,900 of JAOEHQ010037296.1, read as the reverse complement.
CCAAAGTTCGCGAAGAGTAGCCGTCGTTCATGACGGTCTCATGACTTAAGTCGTCCAAGATGTGAAAGAGATGCACAATAATGTTGAAACATACGTGTTTCAGCCTTTATCTGTTTTCTACTTTTTTTGTACTATATGGGAAAAGCTCGGGAGAGAGCTACCATTCGAAGCAAACACGATACGTAGGCTTCCAAATTCATCAAGTCTAAGTATTAGCCAAGATTTCGCCGAGTTTATAAAACTACAATTCGCGCATCGAATTGTTAATGCTGGAAATATTTACGATTCATCTAGAGTCATAGAAGAGAAATTTCTTAAATTCCTTGAAAAAGATGAGATATTAGGGAAAAACCATTGGGCGGTTGGACCTTTTAACCCGATAGAGATCGAGTCTCAGAATACGGATCACAACATCCGTCACAAATGCTTACAATGGCTAGACAAGCATCCTGCAAGCTCTGTAATTTATGTTTCGTTTGGAACAACTACTACGTTCACAAACGATCAAATCACAGAGCTTGCCATGGGATTGGAAAGAAGTGAGCAAAGATTTTTGTGGGTGTTGAGGGATGCGGATAAATGGGATGTGTTTGATAACAAAGACGGACAGCAACGGGTCATGTTGCCTGAAGGATTTGAAGAGAGGGTCAAGGGTCGAGGGTTGGTTGTTAGGGAATGGGCGCCCCAGTTGGAAATATTGGGTCATTTGTCGACGGGTGGGTTTGTGAGTCATTGTGGATGGAACTCGTGTATGGAAGCAATGACAAGAGGGGTCGCAATTGCTGCATGGCCGATCCATAGTGATCAGCCATACAATGCAATTTTGTTAACGGATGTTTTAAGGGTTGCGGTCGTGATGAGAGATTGGGTGTCTAGAGATGAGTTGTTAGCATCTGTAACGGTGGAGAAGGTTGTTAGGACGTTAATGGAGACGAACGAAGGGGAGGTGATAAGGAAGAGAGCGGCGGAATATGGTGGTGAGTTGCGGAGGTCAATGGTGGAAGGCGGTGTTACTCATAAAGAATTGAACTCACTCATTTCGCATATACGTAGGTAGAGATATGAAATCGGAATCTAAATTGTATTCCCCTGCATTGTTGGATCAAAGAATAAAATGTTGTCCTAATAACCTTAAATTAACACTACAACCGAAATGGGTTTTAGTGAGGACAAAAGTCTCTACGGTAGTTCAATATGTACTCACTAAAGGTTTAAGCTAAGTGAATGTATTCCCCCGATTATCATATCCAAAAAAAAATAAAAAATCAATTGCTCCATATATCACATATATGTATTAATGACGTACTATTTACTATTTGTTATAAAAACATATATTGTGGTAGATTAATAAAAATATAATTAATTTGCCACTACCCATATATTCCAAATATCTGTTTTACTATTATTGCTTTGACCGTTGGTGGCGGAGACCAATACGATTGACCAAAAAATAGACCTAGTCAATTTATGCATGTTTCTAGAAAAGGTTAGTGCTTAGCTCATGATGATACAGTGAGTGACGTGGATTTAAATTTAAATTAAATTTGAAACATAAGATGGTTCAATAAGAGGCTACTTTTTGTTATAAATGAGAATATACATTTAATAAAGGGAGCGTGAAATTAGTATCATAGATTCATAGGTTATGATTAATTTATTAGAATTGTGCATTAGATATTAAATTTATATTATACCAAAATTTATGATACCAAATTATCAATATCACCCACACGTTTATTCAATCATATCGGATATTGATTGCCATTCCTAAATTAAAGGAACCAGGAAATGGACGTACATGAGAACTAGATTTGAATTGCTACAATTGTATTGTCGAGAGAAACCTCTATTTTCTAGCAAGTGAGTACAAAATATTTTCATTGGAATGCACAAATAATACATATGGACGTCTAAATTGGACATCTTAAAAGGGATACAATGCACTAAACTCTAAACATGAAACATAAATTGCATCAAATATGAATTACATTATTATAAATGTTTTGCCGTGAGAAACCTGCAGTATGCGACTACATACACATACACTACCTACGGATATATGAAATGAGTGAATCCAATTCTTTACGTGTCACGCCATCTTCGGCCATCGACCTCCGCAAATCATCACCCAAATCTGCCGCTCTCTTCTTTATTATCGTCCCTTCCTTCGTATCCATTAACTTTCTGATAACTTTCTCCACCGTTACCGATGTTAAAACCTCATCTCTACTACACGCCCAATCCTTCATAGTCAATGCGACCCCTAAAACATCCACCAACAAAAAGGCATTACGTGGCTGATCAGAATGGAAAGGCCACGCAGCGATTGCAACTCCTGCAGTCATAGCTTCCATGCACGAGTTCCACCCACAATGACTCACAAACCCAGCGGTCGACGAATGACCCAAAATCTCTACCTGAGGAGCCCATTTTCTCACAACCAACCCTCTCCCCTCCACCCTCTCTTCAAACTCTTCTGGCAACCCCAACCGCCTACCCTCCTCATTCTTAAACACGTCCCCTTTATCAGCATCCCTCAACACCCACAAAAATCTTTGCCCGCTTTTCTCTAGTCCAATAGCGAGCTCTTTGATTTGGTCATCCGTGAAGGTAGTTGTGGTGCCAAACGAAACATAAATCACTGACTTTGAAGGTTGCTTGTCTAGCCATTGCAAGCTAGCGTCACGGTTTTGTGAATTAGCTGAGATATCTGTCTCCAGCTTCACACGATTAAACGGTCCCACCGCCCAATGGTTTTTACCATATATCTCATCTTTCTCTAGCTTTTCAAGAAACCTCCCTTCAATGGCTCTCGATGAATCATAAATATTTCCCACATGAAACGTTTGATGCGAATATTGAAGCTTTACAAACTCCATAAATTCGTGGCTCATTGTTTCAGCTGAAGTTGGTAGCCTTTGTATCTTTTCATTTTCAAACGGTATCTCTCTTCCTAGCCTTTCAAAACTATAACAGAAAGTGTAGAAAACAGAAAGTGCACGAAATACGTACGTCTCAGCATTGGGTATCGATTTCACGTCTTGAACAACATAAGACATGGCAGAGTCATGCACGACAGCGACTCTCCTGGACGTCTTTGAGAGAGAGCGGATGATATCAGCCACTGGACCTCGAAGATTAAGGGACGAGTTAACAGAAGACTGAAGATGCGTAGGGAATTGATTTGTGTCATTTGGATTGGGAGGTGGGGATTCAAAGTCAAGATCCGGGAGTTCATGGAACTGAATGTTATCACTGTGTGAGTTTTTGTCGTGGACACGAAAGCGGGCCTGGCGGATATGGGTGGCAGTGCAGATGAAGTGGACAGGGATGTTGTAGGCGGAGATGAGGCGGGAGAGGTGGAGAAGCTGGTTGAGGTGGCCTTGTGTTACAAAGGGCACCATCACTACGACCACTTCTTTAGATGCCATATTTTGGTAAAAAAATAAAAATTTCTATGAATATATATATGATTTTGATGGGTGGTTTGTTAGACGAGAAAATAACTTCAATACCCAAATTTTAAAATAAAAATCAATTTAGCCAAAAAGAAAATTTAATTATCACAAAATACCCAACAAAATCGCAATAAAAATACAAAATCGCAATGAGATTTACAAAATCGCAATGAGATTTTCAGAATCTCAATGAGATTTACAGAATCGCAATAAGATTTGTGAAACGACCAAACTCAAATAGACCAAAATTATTTTTTTTTTTTTTTTTTCCTTCATTGGCGTCTCATACGCCGGCCAACTGGCGTATGAGACGGTGGCTCGGAAACGACCTTTTCAGCGTAAAAACTAGTAAATTCAACGTAAATCAGGAGCAAAAGACCTTACGTTAAAAACTAAAAATAGAGACCACCGTATGAGACGCCAGTGGGCAGCGTCTCATACG
>JAOEHQ010037285.1:0-12672 GCA_025447715.1 Asclepias incarnata | reverse complement strand
CCCAGGACTAGAGACATATATTTTACCAGAATGAGTTCATCTGGAATTGAAGTTGGATATATGAAGAGACAATGCCGCGAAGCACAAATTTGCCGTTCAAACAAAAAAAAAGTTTGTTTTTTCCTTCCTATTAATAGGAAGGTAAAAAAGAAACAAATTTCGGCTCAACAATTGAGGTAAGAAATCGAGTTCAAGGATAAACTTTTTAGTAGTTTTCTGCAAGATGTTTTTCCAGTTTCTTGTGGTTGAGTGTTTTTTTACTTTGGTAGGTTGGTTGTTTGGATTTTCTATTTTTGGGTTGGGTTAATAAGTTATGATTTTATCTTCTTTTGTTTAATTTCTCAGTCATCAAGTCATTTCCACGTTTCTTTCATTAAAGATGAAACTGGGCATCCTAGTGGCTAATTTATGGCTTAATGAGCCTCTTATCATATCAAGTTTGAAATTTTGTTCATTTGCAAGATTGTTAATACTTAATAGTAAAGAGTGTTTTCAATCTCATTATGTTTGATGTCGATGTAACTCATTTGATGTTGTATAAATTGTTTGCTTTCAACCTCTCCCTTATATCTATATATCAATATCAGTATCGATGCAATATTTCAAAAAATTTTTGCCAAAAATTGGGGAAGTATATATATATATATATATATATATATAAATATAAATACTAATAATAAATAAAATGGTTTTGCCATAAGTAATTAGATGCATAAAAAGTTGTATTTTATTTGTTAGAAAATTAAAAAACTTGTTTTTTTTTATATATAAAATATCATTTTGTATGCATATAATTACGAAGCTCATTGCTATCAAAATCTTAAATAAAAAGGAAAATATTAATCAATAGCACTTGGATAGGATTATACGCAAAGATGACTTTTATTTATTTACTGAAATGAAACTAGTTTTACCGAGATACAAGGAAGAAAAAAAAATAAACACGAAAACTAAACCAAAGAGTAAAATTTAAGAAACAACGACATCAAAGAAGTAAAAATGTGGTCAATGAAGACCAAACACATCTAAAAATTGCAAAAAAAAGAAACAGAAACATAAAAGTATGTAACTAGAGGAACAAAACCACACACACACACACACAAAGAAGAAGATGATTTCAAATCTGACAGTGTTTTTATGCATCTTCTGGGCTGCTACACTTTTCTACGGTGAGAAATTTGCCTTTTGGGTTCCTTCTTATTGGTCCTGCTCATGGTCCCCGGTAACTTCTTCTTCTTCTTCTTCTTCTTTTTCACTGTTTTTACTGTCTTTTTATAATAACTTTATATATTCTGTATTCAACAACTTTATTTAAATCATTTGGTTTTGCTGTATGCACAAAATTGGTAATAATAAGTTTTATAATGATCTGTATATTTTGTTATAAACATCATGATCAATGATACATAAATCTAAGGCATGTAGTTTGATATATCTAAGCATGTGGTTAAATTTGTTTTTGTTTATGTTCAACTGTAATAAATAAGACTACTTTTCGACTTATTATTAGATGGGTTTTGGTAATTTGTGTTTCCGGGCACATGATAATGTTCATTTGATGAACTTTACATGAATATACGTATTTAGTGTTGATGCTAATAAGGTAATATTAGTTTATTTAATGTGTGTTAAATACATTTATTCATATTTTTTAAGTTCGTTAAATGTACATCAACAAAATCTTTATTAGAGGTATAGATGTGGTTTTAGAAATTTACTACGAAGAAGAAATGACACATATTGCGGTATTGCATGTGGAGATCTATGTAGTTACCAATGGTTCTTTTGTATGATTATCTATACTATATTGTAAGCGTTTAAGTATTCATTTTAGACGTCTTAAATTTAAGAGTTTAATTGAGTCCGACCAATACAAGTCTGATGATGTCCATGTAATCCAGACCGTCCAATGCTAATTTGATCATGATCCGATTTTGTATTGAAAGTGAGAGGAGTAATTGTCAGTTTAAGCCCATTATAGCGAGGGCTAGTTTTCATTTTAGTATGAGAGTGTAGGAAATGGATTCAATTAAGATTCAGTTTTAAGCCTTCAATTTCATTTTTACTTCCATTAACCATTTCCCATTTCTACTTTCTCTTAGTTACATTCGACAGCCTACATTTGTTGATTTAAATCAAATGATCTTGTATGCTAGATTTCGAAACCAAAATAGTAAGTCCGCACCTACATCCAACTTGAAATGGTAATAATCATGGTATGTAACTTCTGTTTGTTTTTGGTAATTGTGAGAACACATTTAGAGCTACCAAGTGCTTCTAAAAGGTAAACTCCCAAGACCCCAATAATACCCTGTAAACCAGTGGGACTGGACTAAAGTCCTAAACACCAGCCACAACCGGGCTAGGTGGCCTCAAGGGGTGGTAATACTAATGGAAGAAAGATTTGAACTAGGGGACCTGTTGTAGGAGAACCCCAACTGCTTTGCGTTTAGCTACCCTTTGAACTTATGTTATGTGATTTTCTTCCAATCATAATGCTACATCTTGTTCGATATATACAGTATTAAGCGTCGTAAGGAATGTTCAAATAATGCTTTCCTTCTATTCTAAATGCAAACAATAATAGTTTCAAATCAAACTTATTTTGTGAGATTTCTATAAATGCATATTGATTGCATGAAGTACTGCAAGTAGGAACAAATAAAGAAAACAGTTACCATTCAAAGTACAATATTAGACTTCAAAATCCGATGAACCCTAACTATGTGATGGAGGAAGTTTTGCAAGTTCAATAATGTATTAATGTACCACTGATAATGCCCCAATTTGTGGCACTTGTTTGTGGAGATCTAAGTAGTTGGCAAAAGTTCTTTTGTATGATTATTGATATAAAGGTATCCCTCAGGTTTCTAGTTATATGAGGTTACCTTCTGTATGCTTCAACGTCCTAGATTTGTACAACTATCTGTCACTTTTTTTCTTATTAATGATTATCGGTATCTTGCAAAGTTAACTCTATGTTACTTTTTATAACATTGTGGGTCTAATTTTCTTATCGGTGTGTTTAGATGGATACACTCAATAATCCTGGTGATTATGTGAAAATTGCAGTGATAACTGATCCACAGGTAGTTCGTCATTCGAATAACATTTCCTGTTAGTTACATGTTTGTCCAAGTTGTTTTACACTGTTTTTGCTGTCCCGAACAGCTCATGGATAGAACATCCCTTCATTTAGCTCCCAAGTCACTGACTTTGGAAATTGTACAATTCTATACCGATATCTTCATGCGCCGTGCAATGCTGGCTTCGATAATGCCTTTCAAACCTGACATGGTTTTGTTTTTGGGTGATTATTTTGATGGTGGCCCTGTTCTTTCCGATGAAGAGTAAGGCGAAAACTACATGTCGTTACAGATTTGTTTTTAAATTCTGGCACTAAAGCTCATTTTTTCGTACGGTGTTGCAGATGGCAGGACTCTCTGAATCGTTTTAGGCATATTTTTGACATCAAGACTCTTGAAAAGGTCACAAATAATCAAGTATACTTCCTCTCAGGGAACCATGATATCGGCTATGCAGCACATCACTCTCGCAATCCTGAGGTATATTTCTATGTTTTTGTATCACAAAGTGTACTCACTTTATCTTGATATATATCGTATCATTGTTATGGTATATCATGATTGATAACTCATTTTCCTAGCATTTTGTTGACATAATAGGTAATCAGCCGTTATGAAAAGGAATTTGGTTCAAGGAATTATCACTTCACAGCAGGAGAAGTGGAATTTATTGCTGTTGATGCCCAGACACTGGATGGTAAATAAGTTATCAATTAATTATGAAACATAAAAATGATAATTAGTGATGATGTGTTATCCGTAGGTCATCCACAACAAAACCAGACCTCTTCTTCATGGAACTTCGTTAAAAGTGTGTCTAGGGGTACGTAACAGTGTAACACTCATTGGCATGCTTGTCTGATTGGTGATTTGAAATTTTAATAATATCTTCTGCGTTTCTCTAGATTCTGCTTCACGTCCGAGGGTTTTATTAACTCATATGCCACTCTATCGTCCTGACTGGACTTCTTGTGGCTCTAAACGTGCTTCCCCTATTATTAATCAGGTTGTAGTTTGTTTTTTTTCATCAAAGTCTAACTTTCCATTAGTTTCTATTGACGCTCATTAACCTCAGCTTTTGATGTTCAGAGAATTTCTCGTACTATCGATGATCGGGAAATAGTGTAACTTCCTCATACTATCCCTTTATTTTGTTCTCTTCCTAGTGCAATCTTTATAACATGGCACTGATGCAGGTATCAAAATTATCTTACACAACAAACAACAAACAAGTTGCTAGACTCAATCAAACCTGTATGCTCTTTCTTTATGTCATATATACCCAAATCATGATTCTAAGTTATGTCACATGAAACAGCTTAGGACGTAGCTATATATTGTGCCACAGGTACTCGTTTTATCTGGTCATGATCACGATCAGTGTAATGTTACTCATACAGCCAAACATGGGCCTGTAGTAGAGGTATGTATTTTCTAATATCAAACACTGTGTAGCTCTGGATGTCATGACATTATTTCATTTCATTTTACTTTGTGTAGCAAACTCTAGGGACGATTAGCTGGCAGCAGGGTAACTTGTATCCATCTTTCATGCTACTAACCGCAAGTAAACTTGTAGTTTCTAATGCATCAGATGCCGTATCGACTCATCTGTGTTTCCTTCCAGCACAGACCTTTATTTACATATGGTAACATATAGTTGCAGTTTATTTTTTATTTTTTACTTTGAACAACGTAGTTTTAGCTACAATGGAATATAGTTTTTGTCCTCCGTTAATTACTTTATAATAACTTGGTGAAATTCAGGTATATTGTGTTATTTGTGGTCACTCTTCATGTCATTCTTCTATGGCCAACAAATGGGTTGAACATTAACCTACATGTTGGTGACTTCACGAGCAATATGTTAGGAATGTTCAGAAATCGCACCAAAGAGAAAAACGAAGATGATAACTGTGAGTATGAGATGGTTTGGGATGCTGAAGGCTCAATGCATTTAATCAAGAAAGCCTTAAAGATAGTTCCATCAAGATCAACTGAGAGGATAGAAAGGTAAGTTGCTATTACTTGAACAACTGTAAGGTCAGTTTCAGGGGATAATCAGGTTGTAGAAATAAGTTGCGTTATTTGTTTCGTTTCCTGTTTCAGAGGAAATGCTACAATACGATCAACAGCCAAAAAGCAGATAATGCAAGAGATCAATGTTACAATGCCCCAAGATGTAACCGGTCAACTGGGCCCAGATGCTGCTGCAAAGTTGGGACCTTTGAAAACCAACAAGTCAAATGTTAGAATGGTCATTCGGAGGTTGGTACGCGTTTTCCATGTGATTTCAGTTGTTGCCGCAGTTAATGTGCCTATCTATATAATGTTGCTCTTCAGTGATTGGATCGAGAAATGATGTCAAATCAAAGCTATCCAAAATTTTGTCCGGCATATGGTTTATAACGCAGATTGAAATCTTCCATGTAATGATGTGTTGTAACAGAGTCGTAGTAGAAGCTTTAATTGGATATCAATATAAACCTCATGTAATTGTAAAACAGTTCACTCTTGTAATTTAAAGCTGTAGCCATTCTCAATAGAGCCATCTCTTTCGCTCTAACAAACAAGAAAATGTTCAATGCTTTCAATGTCCGTGTTAGTAAATATACAGACCTTGTTAACAAAAAGTTCTCGTTTTACGCGTAAAGCTTATTTTATCTTCTTTTGTGACCACTAGACTGTTATTCTCTTCAAGTTCAGTTATATCTTGACAAGGATACCATTTACTATCATCTTAATCGCATATGATCTTATGTTGTAATGTAATCTGCACAAATATATCAAGAGCCTCTAAGATTCTCATATGCTGCAGATTTTCTTACAGTTTCTGGTTCTCTATGTAGTGAAGTTTGAGCATTTCTGCAGCTGGCAATGAGTTATTTCACATTATTTATTTTCTTGACCGTTTTGCCAGGGTGGTGATGCGATCTGATTTATTAATACATTAGTTATATTATTATTATGATTAGGAAAGTATTATTATTACTATAGATATCCTATGATATCTTTAATATTATTTAGTTAACTTGCTAATCAAGCTATAGGATTAGTATTTATATAGATCATTAGGGTTGTAATATTATTATGAATGAATTGAGTTAAATTAAGTCTTAGACTTCTTGGAGATCCATGTGTCTCAAATTACAGGAAAGGAGACCGCTTACTTATCGAATTGTAAGTATTAACTGTTTATTTACTTTGGTACATATTAATTGGTATCAGAGCACTTTTCTGGGCCAATCTATACAAACACACAATCAGCGATTAGGGCAACAACAATCAATCTTTACAAAGAGATCAATGAAATCAGATATGCGGAACGAATCAGACATGAAATCCGCGATGAGAGAAATCAGAACATTATGTCAAGAAGGTACGGTTTCAGATTATTGTAGTGTATTTCAATATTTGTTCAAAAGGGTTAAAAATTCTGAAGAATTGAGTGAGTATTGTGCGATATATCTCGGTTGGTCTTGAACCAAGAATTAGAGATATATTCATCACATGGCATCAATATAGTTGTCAGACAGTTGAAGATGTGATTTCTTTAGCCTTAAAAATAGATGTTAATGACCTGCAAGATTCGTTTCTCCGTTTGATCCTAAATCTTCATTTTACATAAAGGATTTGGTGTTTGATTTTAATACAAGTCTTGATGAAATAATGGAAGGTAATGAATCGTTTAAGGACGGTAAGATTCAAGAAGTTAGTAATGAAGATGTTGATGTTCAAGAATTGTTTGGTGATAATAAACATGAAGTGAAATCTGAAAATATAGATGATGCATATAAGATGTTTCATAAAATGTCAATGACCAAAATTCTCAAACAAGATGGTAATGTGGAAAAGTATTGTAAAGCATTTGATTCTTTGTTAGTCGAGCAAAAAGATTTTACAGAGGAGATGAGCATTGAGCTGCAAAGGGCCTTCGATTCATCCATGGCAAGGAGTGTTAACAATGATAAATGTGCTCATGGTTTTCCACATCAGAAGATGGACTTTCGAATAATGGTATGGGATCCGGGAATCACCTAAAGCAATCTTTGAAGCCACACCTTGAGGACAAGGTGTGTTTTGCGACGGGGAGTAATGATACGATATGATTTATTAATACATTAGTTATATTATTATTATTATGATTATTAGGAAGTATTATTATTACTATAGATATCCTATGATATCTTTAATATTATTTAGTTAGCTTGCTAATCAAGCTATAAGATTAGTATTTATATAGATTATTAGGGTTGTAATATTATTATGAATGAATTGAGTTAAATTGAGTCTTAGACTTCTTGGAGATCCCTGTGTCTCAAATTACAGGAAAAGAGACCGCTTCCTTCTCGAATTGTAAATATTATCTGTTTATTTACTTTGGTACATATCAGGTGGTTCATAAGGCTATAAGGAGTGAGGCACCCCCACATGGGGGCGTCTTCTGCCATGTGGCGGTGCCTCCCCCAAAGGGATGCCCCTCATTTTTGTGGGAGTGAGGCATCCCTTTTTGGGGCATCCTTCACTTATTTTTTATTTTTTTTATACAAAACTCAATATAAAACTCAATATAAAAAATACATAAAACTTAAAACTAAATACTTAAAATACATAAATCGTTACATTAAAACTAAATACTCCGTCGTGACGAAATCATGTTTATAAAACTTCTACTGATGGCGAAATCTTGTGATTATCAAACTTCATCAGTAGAAAGTTTTATAAACAAAATTTGATCGCGACATTTACAAGCACATCAGGTCTTCCGTCGTGACGAAATCTTGTTGATCAAACTTCTACTGATGGTTGTGAGTCAACGGTCACTGCAATTCATGAGTTAAAAGTTTGATAAACAAAATTTGATCGCGACATTGTACAAACAATTCATATACAAAAATCAGAAGAGATTTTTATTTATATGGGAGAAGAAAAAGATAGAAAATTTGTGAGAAAAATGGTTGTGATGTGGTGTGGTATTTATAGAAGGTAAGAATTTTTTTTTTTTTAATTTAATAGCCGTTAACGGCTATTTAAGTTTGAAAAGCAAACACACATTGGGCGGAAGATGTATGCCGCTCCTCCCCATTTTTTTCGATTTCCGCCCCACGGATTCCTGTTCACGGCGGAAAGGAGGCGGCGGAGGGCTCACCTCCGCCTCGCTCCTCATAGTCTTAATGACAACTATGTCATTATCAAATTACATATATTTATTACAACACATCTTATAATACATATAATGAAACTGAATATATTGTAATAAAATTGTTTTACATAGACTAACATTAAAACAAAAAAATTAACCATCTACAGTGGCGGAGGCAGATCTTGCTGAGGCGGCTGTGGAGGAGCAACAAAAGGGACACCGGTGAATTGCTCCCACGCGTTGGACTGCTGCTCAAAGAACCAAGCAAGCATCTCTTCCAAACGGTCCATCCGACGACAAAGGTCGTTGATAGTCTGAGGCAGGGACACAATACGATGTGCACGCAGGAGATGATGTGGCTGCGCCTCCGGCTGATCCCGCTTCTTGTTAAGAAATAGAGTGCTTAGGACCTTGTCTGTCTTTAAAGATGCCATTAACAACTTCTGCGCCTATAAGGATTCAAACAACAAAGAACACATTAATAACAACTCAAAAGAATTAGGACGAAAAAAAGATAAATCTGTTTTTAAACATGAATAGTTGCAACAATTTTGTTAAATTTTTGTATAGAAAAGTTTGGCCGAATAATAACCAAATCATGAAATAGAAAACTCGTAACTGTTGGGTTAAATTTTTGCATTACACATTAAAATCTCTGCACATTACTTTGTGTTTTCATATCATAAAACATAGGAAGTTTTAAATCACATTAGAGTTTAAACCCCACAGTAATAATATCTACTCGACTACTTTCTGAAATACGGTGTAGTTTACTTGAGTAATATAAATTTGTTTGGTAAAAACAATTTGAAGTTGTAATACGTACCTCATCTTCACCAAAAGAGACCACCTTCTCTTCAAGTTGGCTAAGATCCATAACACCAAAGCTGTTGATAAGAATGATGCTTGAAATGGCAGACATGGGCTTCACCACAAGATCATCCATCACCATATATGTCACCACCTCCTCTACATAATCACCAATCACATACTTCTGATCCACTGCTTTCTCAGTCTCCGGGATAACAATGGCCATCTTAGTATTCATGGAAGATTTGCAACCAGGACATGTAGCATCCAAATACGGTGTCGCGTATGATCGGCAACTGTTTCTATGAAATGCCCAAGAACACCTGTAAATATCTTTCGACGAAGCATTGGATTGTTGGAAAGAAGAAGCGTCATTAGGCAACGATAGAAGTGTGTTTCCATTATAAGTGGTTTTGGGATAAAAGATATTTTTTATTCCTGGTTGAAGGTAGGTACCATTAAAGCTGTCGATACTTTCTTTAAGTTTTCCTAAGCAACCCACCATTTGTTTTGAACCCAAAAGCTCGACGAGGGTGCCAAGAGGCAAAGAGAAAATTTGGAAAAGAAAGTCCACAAATTCTTTTGTTGCTTCAGCAAACAGCACTCTTTGGCCTTTCTTGTCAACAAGAAGCTTAAGACTCATTTCTGGGGAAGCCATTGATGATGGATTGTCAACTTAATTATGTTAGATATGAGGTTTTTATATATGTGGAGGTTGGACCGTTGGGGGTTAATCAGGGTTTGAATGCTTGTCTTCGAATTAAATTCTGATGTTTCATTTCTCTAAAATTTTCTGGGAAATGCATATATAATAATGTTTTGGCATTGTTAACTTAGTATTTTCGAGAATTCAAAATGTGTGGAATATCTTCCTATGGATTTTGGTATTAATTAATAATGGTATTTCTATGAATTTTTTGACTTCAATTTGTGGACTAGGCTATCAAGAGCCAAAACTCGATTCGAAATATTTTATCTTAAGTTCGAGTTAATAATTTGACCAGTTTTACAACATGAATGTGAACTTTTAGAGAATTTCTAAGGGTGGAGGGTGTGGAGCTCGGCTAGTTTGCCTGAACCTGCACACAAACACGACCACTACCTATGCGGCTTCCCCACGGTTTGCTTTTGTCATCGGTTTGACATACCGCGTGTGGTGCTTCAATTGTTTCGACCGTTACACCCTTTGAATTGCTTTGACAAGCCGTTTGGCATTTTAAAAAATAATAATAAATAAAAATAACCCTTTTATTTTTTCTTATAAATACACAAACATTAAACCAAAACAAATCACTACCAATACAAACACTTTCTCTACATATTCTACACCTAATCACAACCATTTCATAAAAATGCCTTCCTCGTCTTCCTCTTCCGATGAGTTATTCCTTCGCCCGAACCTTCCTGAGTTATCCACGGGTAGTACACTACCTTTTTTTGCAATTCGTGTATGATTCGTTTGAAGACACGGGAAGCTCTACCGAAACTCAAGCGTATATGGAACGTTTTCGGGAAAAAGCTCATGACACTTTAATGAGTGACTATTTTGTCAAAGAACCAAAGTTTGCCGACCATGTTTTTCGTCATCGGTTTCGAATGAATAAAGGCTTGTTTTTTAAAAAAATTGTTGGTGATATTGAAGAGAGATTCGAATGGTTTCAAGAGGGCGAAGTCGGACGGGGAAAAAAACTTCACGACCCTACAAAAATACACTTCGGTAATTCGGCAACTCACAACCGGTGAACCTCCTGATAGATTTGATGACTATTTATGCATGTCAGCAAGAATGTCACGTGAATGCCTTGACGGTTTTTGTAATGAGATGATTCATTTATATAGCCGAGAGTTCTTACGTAGGCCGAGCACACATGACGTTGCACGCTTGTTCGAGGCACTTGAAAAAAAACATCACATTCCTGGAATGCTTGGTAGCATTGATTGTGCACATTTCGTTTGTTGAATTTGTCCTAAAGAGTTGAAAGGCCAATATAAGATCACCAATACCCGACTATTATACTTGAAGTGGTTGCTTCAAATAATTTGTGAATTTGGCATGCGTTCTTTGGTCCTACCGGGTCAAACAACGATATCAATGTTTTGAATCAGTATCCAATGTATCTTACCGACCGAAATGGAACAGCGCCAAACAGTTCATTTACTGTAAATGGACGATTTTACAAACGTGGATATTACCTTACCGATGGAATCTATCCTAAGTATTCAACCTTTGTTAAAACATATTTGTATCCAACATATCCGAAGAAAAAGAAATTCAAGAAACTACAAGAGTCGACAAAAAAGGATGTCGAATGAGCTTTTGGTGTTCTTAAGCAAAAATGGGTTATTCTCAGTTGTCCTCTCCGGCCTATAACCGTTGAGAAGATTGGAAAAATTGTTTATATGTGTTGTATATTGCACAATATGATCATAAAAGATGACGGGATGGCAATATTACCTGTTCATATAATGGATGAGCCAATCGCGCCAGTTTATGACCCGAACGTAGTACTGGACTTACTAGACGAAGAGATCCATCAACGTTTTCGATATGATCTTACGGAGCACGTAGCGGTTCAAGAGTTAGCAAACCTCGATGATGTAGCGGTTGGAGACTGAGCGGTTTAACTATCATGTAATATTTTTTTTTATTATTTTTAATGAAATGTTAAGTTTTTTCTAAATTGTTTTTTTAGTTAAATGTTTTGCTTTTATATAATTGTTTATTATAATTATAAATATATATATATATATATATATATATATATAATTAATAAGAGTTGAATTTCATGACACCTTGTAAAAAAGTTGAATTGATGTGACAACATATTATTGGTGGTTGGTGAGGGGTGTCATCTCCTCCACCCTAACCTCACATATTATCATATTAAAAAAAGTCTCCCAACATTACACTAAAAATCAAATGATATCATTATTTAATATACAATTTTATATAAAACACAAAATGTATCTAATTAATTAAATAAAACACATTTAATCAATAAAATTTAAAAAGAAATACAATGATAAAAGTTATAAAAAAAAAAGCTTAGATTTACAACATAAGTACGATTAGAATTAAATATTTTATCATAATATAGACATTTTTCATAGTTAGTTACATCCATAGGTAATAATCCCTCATGAAAAAAAATAACAAAGTGACTGGTAATCTGAATACGAACCCTTTAAAGGTGCTTTGGCCGGCTTTTTAACCTACAATAGAGGGGGGGAAATTTTGGACCTCAATAAAGGTTTTTGGACCAAATTAAAGTACTTTCCAATCAATTAGCCTATTGAAAATTTTAGAAATCATGATGCATGCACACATACAGATATACGAAAATAATTCGAAAACTAGGATTACTTTCAAAATACCTATGTGGCTATGTTGGATTGAGACTACTCATTAAAACTTAGATTTACAACATAAGTACGATTAGAATTAAATATTTTTTCTTATTGCAACTTAATTTTATTTTCACATGTCACCTTTTTGGTGAATGTTTTTCTTGGCTTGATAACAGGTCATTTTGAAGTTTATAACTTGCATTTTTAATTTTAGGGTAAATTACATTTTTCGTCCCTGAACTTGGCCCGTTTTGCACTTTCAGGACCTAAAGTCGAGAAATTACA
>JAOEHQ010037274.1:0-12673 GCA_025447715.1 Asclepias incarnata | reverse complement strand
TTATTAATTTTTTTGCATATTATTATTCTTATTGTATCATTTTAAGATTACTTTTTTTTATTTGTATACTACGTGATACTGATTATGCAGGCTTAAAAAGAGTCGTTCCCGCGACAACGCGCGGGGTAAAAATGCTAGTTTCTTGCAAATTAGAAATTTTAATTAGTAAAATATCACAAAAAACGATTATTGTAACTTAAAATCGCTATAGTCGACACATTCACACATATATGTGTGTAAACACAATTCCGCAATCCATCAATGTGAGTTTTAGGCGTTTAAAATCATAATATTAAGTATTTGTATGAACGAAATTACCATTTTGAATTTTTGTTTATACATAATAATCAAGAATTATAGAGCATGTCAAGAGTTCTACAAGAACTAATTATTAGCAGTAGCTTTAGTCAACTAGTTACTTGATGCCAATTATTAGACTTGTTATTTTAACTTCTAAAATAACCATAATCACTTTCGGAAAACATGTGATTATGGTGTCATACGATTAGGGAGGGTGTCATAACAGAACAAAATCCATGCTTCACATGGGGTTCTATCTACAAATATCAATCATTGCAGTAGGTTTACAGCCTCTAATGATTTATGTATTGTTTGCACAATATATTTAAATACCTTCTCTTACCTCATTGGATCTATATCTGAGTTGAGAAGTTGAACCATATTGGCTCACAAATAAGTCTTCAAAGTAATATATAGCTTGATCATGTGGTATCAACTTGATTACTGATGGAGTAGTTAATGCAGATTATGTTTTATCTTAAACATGTCACTTAAATCATAATTTTTAAAAAAATGTAGCTAAAAATGGAAACGAGTCTGAGAGCGTCGAATGGGCTAAAACGTGCCAAAATTGTCCCGGATCAACTTCCCATGTACCAAAACATCTATTCTTTTGACTCTTTACCCAACCCACCACATATCGGATCTTGAAACATAAGACCCAAGCAATAGAGAATAGCACAAACTTCCCACTTTCTCAAAATTTTGATTTATGGCATTAGAAGAAAAATGAAGGGATATGATCATGTGAACTTTTTACAGCCAATCTGGCTAATAACCTACTAATATCAAACCCCATCCAATTGAGATATTAAATTTTCTTCAACTCCTTTCATGTGCATACATGTACCTATCCCCTGCCCCCTTCTATCTATCTAGTTATTTTCCATATGTATATATATCCTTAAGAACCCATAAAAAATTAGGGTTAAAGGTAAGACCTAATTTTCACCGATTGCGCAAGGAATGCAAGGAGGATCTTTCGCCTGATCTTTAGGAGTGATATTTTCCAAGCATTGATCGTGAAATGTATGTCCACAAGGAAGGACCGCAACTGGTGGTGGTACAGCGGGTTGGAATACGGCACCTTCTGATGTTAAAGCAAGGTCCCTCTTGCATAGAAGACACTTGTATCCAGTCAATTTAGAAGTTGCATCAGGATCTGTGTATATAATAAAAGTCATTACCACGTCGAAATTATGTAACAAAAATCAATTTAATCAATCGGTAGCCAATAATTGTAATAAATAATCATCGAAGCAAAGGTCATCTTAAGAGTTGAATGTTTTATAGGAAGATGTTTCTAGAAAAGAGATTGAGCAAT
The DNA here is from genome assembly GCA_025447715.1 of Asclepias incarnata. Taxonomy (NCBI): domain Eukaryota; kingdom Viridiplantae; phylum Streptophyta; class Magnoliopsida; order Gentianales; family Apocynaceae; genus Asclepias; species Asclepias incarnata. The sequence continues at coordinate 11,049 of JAOEHQ010037274.1, read as the reverse complement.
TTATATTGAAAGGAAAATACTCACACACACTTGTTCCTAATGGAAAAGAAGTTCACAACTTATGGTTGGTCGGTCATCTTCAGTACCACTAGGCCAAAGGCCTGTTGGTATAGTAGATTTGAACTTGGGGATTTATTAAGAACAGATTTCTTGCGGATTGCCAAGCAAAACAGTATACAGAGGTAACATAGGACTCTATGTGGTTGACCTGACAGAGTTATCAACTAAGCTAGTACATAGGCAGTACAGACACATGAGCTTATGCCATATGAAGAAGATAACAGCGGATATAATAAAGAACAAAAACGAGGACATGGATAGAGGGGGACAGTCAAGCAACCGCCACAGAGCAGTAGTCCGAAGGTGCCCAAGTTCCTTGGTGGAAGGAAGATTAAAATTATGTGACAGGCCTGTATCAATATGTCAGTCTAGTTTCTAAATTAAAAGAGACTCACTAGTGTTGCTGTGGATGTAAACTATATCCCTAATGTGATTGTAAACCTAAGTCGAAATCAATAAGAGCTGTGGATGTAGGTCATTCACTTTCGATCAAACCATGTTGATTCCGTGTTTTCAAAATTTCTGTACTTGTTTTACATTCCCATGGCCATATTCGTGTGTGCTATCCATACATATTTTTGTAATTTCCAAACATTACTTATGAAATAGGTTTATTTGATATGTATTTAATTTTAAACACGTCAACTAGAATTAGCTGAAGGGAAACACTACTGGATTATAAGTAGTCCAAAACTATTTAAATGCATACAAGATCCTAGATCGCCTTATTAAGCGATTTAGATTATCATAAAAAATATATTGTTTTGTAATAATAGCTAAAGTATTAATCCGTTATGAAAAAAAAGGACTAGAAAGTGTTTGCGAGTCAACCCCATCCGGCCTGGCCCGTTTGAGTTTGTACTTAAAATGAGCCGTTTCAACTTTCAACCCCATCATGCCAGCTCTAGATATGGTGTAATTTGGAGATGACCAAATCTATCGTGTAACTAGGTGATAAGAATTGGGACTACATATCATAGGATCATAGAATGTTTTCCACTGTATTCTAGGTGGTTCATGCATCCTCAAGATTCTCGGGTATAATGCGGCAGGACCAAAGTAATCTTTGTAGAGTAAGTTGCTCAAATGAAAGATGTCAAAGTCATTTGCAACATCCAAGTGTGAGAATCCACATATCCAGGATAACAAACAATAAAGAGTAAACTATGGCTAGGGTTTTCTATTCCTATTTAGTATCCGAGCCTTATGTCTAGTGTTTGTGTTTTCCTTGAACATTACTTGGCTCAACGAAGTGTCAAGGTAAGGCTAATTATTATCATAGAAAATATAAGCTTGTGATGATTCATGATTAGAATCAAATCAGGCTTATTGGATCAAGCCACATTCCAAGAAACACGCTAACATCAAAGCCAAGAGTACATTTGTCCATCTTCTGCTCAGTATTTGTGTCTTTGACAACTTGAACAGAAGTTTGAGGGAAATAAGAAACACTAGCAATAGAGGCGTCAGGAAATACACTCAAAAGACACGTGCTCAAGACTTTGGCATACGTAAAGCTCCAACTAACACAGGAACGTCAATCTTAAAGAGACTCCATATTGTGCAAGGGTACACAAGGGGTGAACCATGGGATGCAAAGGACATAAATAACTTCTTTAGGAAAATGTAGAGCTACTTCAAGTCATTCAAATTGGAAGAGAAAGTAAGCATATACAGCTAAGCTAAACTTAACTAACACTTTTTCAATTTGGATGGAACAGGAAGCATACTGAAGTGCAAAGAGACATTGTCCCACCAACACTATGATCTTTCATAGAAAGGCTCATCAAGCAATTCTACAGGCAAAGTTATTTATAAAGGTTTAAGTTTTAGCATTCACGTCATCACATGTTCAGAGGAATAAACTACAGAGAATGTTCTATGCTCGTTTTGTGTTCTCCATTCCTTAAATCTTTCAATATATGCCTCCTATTGCAAAAGAGTTGAACTTGGGAGCATATAAACAGTTTCTTATAATACAATTGAATAAAAGATAATATGCATTAACAAAGAGACCTGTATAAACTATAAGAGTGGTGCTGGGCTTAGGATGCCTCATTAGTCATAACCCATCTAATGATACAAAGACCATATGCAAGAAATATGTGACCTCGAACTTCTAGACTACTCTGTAGAAAAAGTAGGCATAAACTTGTAACCCAAGAGAGGATATGAACCGTGTCAAAAGGTATTGAACTTACTATTGTAAATTATGTGTGTTCTTAGCAGCCATCAAAAGGAAAATTTGCAAGAGAATAAAAGAACCTCATAATCAAGACTACAGTTGTAACATCATCATAATTACCATCAATAAAGAAATCAATATAAGGAAAGTTTAAGAGTGAGAGACAACAGTGATACCTGTCCATTTAACATGAGAAACAGCAGGAGCAGTTGCTACAGGAACACGAGGTCTAAAATGTGGTGGTATAGAAGGATGCATACGAGCAGCAACGCGACCTGCTACAGAACCAGCAGGTTGTGTCTGTGATGCACCTGGTGTAGAACGATGAACATGAGCAGTTGTTGCTGGATAAGCACGAACTGTGGGGGATGGATTGAGCATAGAATGATGCATGGGTCGCATTGTCGTGGATTGGTTTGGCACAGAATGATGAATGGTTGGATGCGGTATTCTCTGGCGCTGAACCCAATGGGAAGCTTGATGGGGTACTGCTGCAGTTCTCTTCAGATTTGGCCTAACAATTAAAGCTGGACAAATAAGAAGTGAAAGGAAAGTCAGCTACCAACAATTACAATCTTATGTTGCTTTGGGAACTTGCAAAAGTTATATATTTTCAGGTTCTTGTTTCATCAAACTGCAAAGAGAGAGAGAGAGAGATTCAAATACCATTGGCTGAAGCTGCTCGTCGAGGATCCATAGGAAGCTGAGTCACTGCAACTTGAGATTGGCCTACATAGGACACAAATAAGTATCAAATATGCAACATTGCCAGAAGGCTACATCTGGTGATTTCGACCCATTTACTCATAAATGGGTTGAATTAGGGATTGTGTATATCTTTTAAGGGTCAAATGGGTAAAATGAAAATAAAAAGGATTAGCTAAAAATGAAAACTCAATGTATATTTTGATGCATAAAACCTACTAAATCATTTTCTTCAATAAACGGAGATTAAAATAATAACAAAATAACTTTTCTAATCAATATTTGTAAAAATAATACCCGTCTGAACGTGTACAGAAGTACCCATTAACCAACCAGACCAACCCACCCATTTTTTCATCTCTAATATAGCCCTAGAGAGCCTGTGGTTTATTACCATGAGCAAAAAATGGCTGTTGATAACTCAACGGGTAATTAACAGGTGCTCCATCAGCTCTACCTGTTTATGAAAACAAAATCAATAAACTACAAAAATCACCCCCAATGATATTGAGAAAAAGATCAAGTAGTCGTACCGGTAGAAGGTCGAACAACATGTTCCGGCAGGCAAATGGATCCTTTGTCTGGATATTGACATATCTGACCTGAATATACAAAACATAAATCACTTGCCACTGACACAAATAAGGCATACAGGATAGAGCCATATGTAAGTAATACTAAACTTTATCCAATTGATTATTAGGCGTGACTAAGAGGCAATAGTCATTTTTCTCAAATGCTAGATAAAATTGATTAGGACCCACCGCAAGGTTTCATTTCAGATCATCACATGAGACTATAACCCTAACGATTATTTTTTTTTCCTGGAAAACCAAGCTACCTATAGTTTAAGTATACAGACCTCACATAGCAATCATATATGAAGAACTGTACAAAATAGTCGGTGTCGGGATACCTTTACTAGTTGCCTGCGAGCTTGTACCCACAGGAGATAAATGTCTCTGAGCAGCTTGAAGGTTATTTTTCCCACTGAACTCGAATCTCGGCCTTTGGGGTAATGGTTCGCCAGTGGAGGCTAACCCACGACCAAGCCAAGGAGCTGCTATCCTCTGGGATAACTGACTGCCTTCAAGAGCCTGAGAAGGCATGGCGTGTTGTGATATATGTTGTCCTGCAAGAAAAAAAAATAAAGAGAACTTACTGCTTCAATATACAGAGTTCACATAGCAATGATACCTGTAAACAATCGTTGATGTCATGATACCTGTACTAGTTGCCTGCAAGCTTGTTCCCACGGGAGAAGAATGTCTCCGGGCAGCTTGAGTGCTATTTCTCCCACTAAACTCAACTCCCAGCCTTTTGGGAAATGGTTCATCAATGGAGGCCGGACCACTACCTACCCAAGATACTTGAGGGGTTGCTGTCCTCTGGGATAACAGAGGGGTAGGCATGGCATTTTGTGATATAAGTTGTCCTGAAAAAAAGAACATAAAAAGCGTATTTCTACAATAAAAAGACAATCTAACGGTACTTACAATGCAGTACCACAAATGATGTAATATGACAATATTTCATACAATTAACTAGCTTACCTGAATTATTCTGCTGAGTAGAATTCATGGAACATTCTGATGATAGGCTGTTGGTGGTTCTTAAACAAATATTTTGTGGCTGCTCAGAAGGCATATAAGAGGCCAACCATGAAGGCTTGACAAATTCTTGTGTAGACAAACTATTCAAGTTGTGTTGATGGGAATTATAGAACTGGGTAGAATTCCCATCAGGAGTTCCTGAATGCACAGCTTGATTACCTAAAAACGCTCTATAATGATTCAAATCAACAGAAATATTCCTTCCATGCTGCAAAGCACTTTGTTGCATTTGTAAAATATGATGAGGGCTAGAACCCGTCCCCCTATTTAGTGTACTATGAACTCCAACCCCATTGTCGCTTGATCTCATTCCATCCACATGACTAAATTGATTAGAGAAGCCACTATTGTTTCTCTGAAAACCCATAGAATCAGCGTCTAAAGGTTGACCAGTAGCTTGACGTGCAAGAGCTATCTTTAACTCATTTGAACCCATCCCACTATTTAGAGTACTATGAACTCCAATCTCATTGGTTGTTAACTTCATTCGATCCACATTGCTAAACTGATTAGAAATGCCACTAATGTTTCTTTGAAAACCCATAAAATCAGCATCTAAAGTTTGAGTCGCAAGATGACGAGCACGAGCATACTTTAACTCAGCTGAAGCTGCTTCTTTTAGATTGTCGGATATCTCTTTGTTATTCGGTTGAACTCTAGAAATCGCTTCTTCATCCCCACCAATTCCCAGGCTCAAAAAATTACCCCCAACCTTCCCTTGAACCCCACGTTGACTGCTATCAAAATTGACATTGGTTCGAGTATGTGCGGCAGTCTCTCTAGGCTGAAATCTAAAAGATGAACTACTAATATCTCTATCTACCTGTGCTCTATTAAAATTTCCAAAACTTGATTCTCCACCAAACGTGCTAATACCACCAGCAGACATTGGTCTCTGGCCTTGGTCTATACATTGTTGACCCCACCCCATATTCCATTCAGGTAATAACGAAACTCCTTGGATATCCATATTTGCAGTATTCGGACTCAGGTTGATTTGGGGATTCTCAAAGCTATTGGGGTTTGTTATTCCAATACTTTCGGGTATCCCTTGGGCAACAGACTGATGAATATCTTCCCAATCGGGAATTGAGAGAAACATATCGTCACTAATTTTTAGAAAATCAAAATCATCTCCATCAAAATTTGCGTCTCCAAAATTCATACCACTAGCCGTCTGTACATTTGTATCAATGCTGTTCGGATAATCATCAATTTCTTCGATTTTTATATTTGCATAAGCTGGTCCCTTCCCCTTTTCATTCGTTCTACTACTCCCCAACATCAGATTATTACTCTGTCAAAATTTCACTCAAAATTATTTATCTCCCAACACCAATCAAAACCCTTACAGAAATTAATCACCAAATAATCAATATACATACATAATCCAGCATTAAAACAAAATAATACAAACATTATAATCAAAATACATAAAATAAATAAATAGCAAAATCACAAACTTTGAACCCTAAAATTATCATTTTTTTTTCCCAAAAGAATGCATATACTATGAAAACATAAATACACACGTATTTTTTTCTCAAATATAATCAATATACACACATAATCCATCATTATAGAAAAATTCATACAAAAATTATCATCAAATTAAAATTAAAAAAGAAGTAAAAAAGTCACAAAAAAACCCATAAAATCATATAAAAAAAAACCTAAAGAAAATGCATAAAGTATGAAAAGTTAAACACCAACCAAGTCACATGATAATGATGAATGTAAACAAAATTACAGTAACAGTTAACTTAATAATCACGAAAACCTAAATTTTATAAAATAAATTTTTTTAATCCCAATCAATAAAATATCATTTATTTAATAAAAGAAATATATATACGCAGATACATATATAAGTGATTTCAACTATTAAAACAAAATTATAGAATTTACAATTAATTAATTAGGAATATTGAAATATACATATACAGAAATACGTACGTATATATATGTATCTATACACATAATCAACAATCGGAACAGCAGAAATAAGTATTTTCAACTTCTTAAAAAAAAAAAAATTACAAAATTTACAATTAATTAGGAATAGTGAAATATACATAAATATAAGTATGAATGGACAATCGGAACAACAAATATAACTATTTTTTTTTCATTTTTATTTAAGCACTTTTATGGAAAAAATTACTGAATTTATAATTAATTAAGAACACTAAAAAAAATAGAGATAGATACAGATAATATGTATATACACACATATAGATATAGAAAGATAGATACAATAATATGTATAGTGTAATAAACAACAATCGGAACAGCAGATATAGGTAATTTCACCAATTAAATGAAAATTAATTCGATCAGGAATATATTGAAATATGTATTGGAAGATATAGATACAGAATATATATGTATGTATATATTATAGATAGATACAGAAATATGTATGTATAGGTATATATTATAATAATAATAATAATATAATTAATATATAAAAATGAAAGAGTGAAAGAAGTGGTGTTGTTACATACTTGTTCTTTCTGTGGAGTGATGAGAGAGAGAGAGAGAGAGAGAGAGAGAGAGAATTTGTTTTGATGATCGGGAAAAAAGAGAGAGAGAGAGAGAGGTGCTTTTTTGGCGCTTATAGGGCTGGGAATGAGAGTGTTTTAAAGGGTTCGGTTTGGGGCCCACAAATTGGGGTGACGTCAGATAACACGTGGAATGATTACCGGGCCTGTTGCTGACGTGGCATGGGTTTTGAGTTCATGTGTTTTTGTGACCAGGCGGTAGTAGTGTGGATGTGGAGAATGATATTATATTAGGGGTGTTGATTGGTCGGGTTATTTGAGTTTCGGGTTATTTGGTTCAAGTTATTCGGTTTTTGAAAAGTAATAAGTTAACCCATAACCCAAACCGAATAAGATTCGGGTTATTTGGGTTCGATTTGCTTGGGTCGAGTTTTGGTAACCCAAATAAGACGTGATGTTGAGTTTGAAACACATTAAACTTAAAAAAAAAAGTTTGTTAATTATACTTCAATATAATTTCAATTGCAAAAACATAAAAAATTATACTTCGTAAAATTGTTTATATGTATTTCGACAATTTGGATTATATAGTTCATGCTTTAATGCATTAAAACATGGTTGTATTAATCAAAAAATAATTGTAGATAAAATAGATAAGTTATAAACTATTTAAAATAATATAAAACACTTTATTAATTAAACAGTTTGACAATATATAACTTAAGTATTATTTAACTAAAATATTAAAGTAAAAGCTAGTTAAGCTACTGTTATTATATAGTAACGTACACTTTTATATAATATTAATAAAAGACAAAACGATATGTTTGATTTTGGTCTATCATAATTTTTAAAATACAAAATAACCGAACGGGAATCATATTTGGTAGAGACATGAATAAATACATAAAGATTATAGAGTCAGCTATATAATATATAACAAGACACATACTATAACTGTTATAATATAGTAACACTTTTATATAATATTAATAAAAAATAAAACGATATGTTTGATTTTTGTCTATCATAATTTTTATAATACAAAATAACCGAACGGGAATCATATTTGATAGAGACATGAATAAATACATAAAGAATATAGAGTCAACTATATAATATATATTATAAATATTATAAATTATAAATAAAACTTTTTAAATGGGTTATTCGGGTTAACCCAAATAAAAAAAATGTCACCCATAACCCAAACCAATTAAATTTATATGGGTTTGGTTAACCGAATAACGAACCCGAAACCCGAATAACCCAACCCATATAACCCAAACTCATTCGGGTTGGGTCGGGTTATTTAGGTATGGTTTTTTTCTACAACCGTATATTATATATTAGGTTACTTAACGGGTCTTCCTATTTCCACTTCCTTTTTCCTATATATACCTTTCAATATATAATAAACAGTGTATAATGTACAAGTGTTTATTGCACATTGATGGTGTATTTAGAAAAATAAGATAAAAATAGATACCCACTACTTAACCATCATCAAATGGTCAGTGGCAAGGAGGATTATATCTTTATAAGATGTCTCAAATTCAAGTCAGATCTTTAGGCGATAGGGGTTTCTCATCAAGGGGTTTAAATTGGGAATTTATTCTGCAAGGGCTCTCTAGCGCGGACCCGATTAAAACAACATATGCTAGATCTCCCGACATTCGCGAATAACTCGCACCTTTAAAATATATATATATATATATATATATATTAGGTTACTTAGTTTTAAATTTTAATACCGTATGAGTTCCAATCAATGAGAAAACCCCTTAAAGTGAAAACCGAGTGAAAACATTTAAAAACTTCATTTTAATACATTATAAGTCAAAAAAAAAAGTAACATAGTGCATTACTTAAGTGTTTAAAACACATTGATCTGTCAAAACTTACAAAATCACAATTTTTTATTTTATGCATCCATCTTGATGAATATGCATCCAAGATAGTTATACACTTAAACATAGTTATACACTATGTTAATTTTATGTACTTATAATGCATCAAAATAAAATTTTTGAGTGTTCTCACACTGTTCTCGCTTTGAGAGTATTCTCACTAAAAAGTCACCCATACCATATAATATACAGATTGATTATATATTTTTATAGTTCATGTTGACATATAAAAAATAAATAAATTTTTAAATGATTAAAACAATAAATTATACAAATTTAAACACAAAAAAAAAAAAAAAATTCATTTATTATGTATGAATTTAATTACTTACATGAATATAATGATATTAAATAAATTAATTCTTAAATTTGCAATCATTAGGTACATCTGTAATTTATGATAATAAATTTGTTAGTCATTTATTCTTTAAATTGAACTCTAAAACTTATCTATAGTAATATAAATATACTTAAACAATTAATTAAGATGATAAAAATAAACAACAACAATAATGATAATGATAATAATAAAATTAAGAAAATATATGACCTCTTTCGATTATTAAGAACAGATTTTAAAGGTTGAGAGATCAATGTTGTGAATTATTTTATTAAGGGTATTATAGTGTATATTATGGGGAGATGTTTTAATTATTGAATAAAGGATAAAAATAATTTAGGCACTTCAAATCATCAAAGAGTTTCCTCAAAAGTACGATTATTAGTAATTTCAAAATTCGTTCAAAATGTTGAAAAAAAATCATCAACGTTGGTTTTTTATGGGTCTACATAAAAGTTATACATCAATATCATTTATGTGTTTTAAATTTCACATCTTATGGTATGTTTGATATTAACTTGCGAGTTACAATGCCAACCTGAAAAAATTAACATTTATTTTTTTTAAAAATATATAAAATGATCATTGTGACGAAATTGGAGAATACACCGATAGCAATTGTGTGATTTGTTTCGTGGTTTATAATATAATTTAAATTTAATTTTAAAATGTTTATGATGTTATATATTTAACCGAGAAATATTATTATTCTATCTTTGGTTTGTGGAAACAATGGTCCGTCTAATCTTACTTTTAGAAGGAAGATATGTAAATTTATTTATGGTTTTTAGTAGTTATTTTAATTTATAAGAATTTTGACAGAAGCAAAAATCAATTTCATAAAATAGAGAATTGTAATTAGTTAATACGTGGTTAGAACAACTATCTTTTAATATTATATACATATATATATATATATATATATATTGAAGGGATAAAATGAGAACCAAAAAACAAGAGTGAGAACCATAATAACCACTAAAAAATTATTTATACTTTCACTTTTATTTCTCCTCAAAATTTTTCATCCTCGAATTAGAAAAAAAAATATAAATTTTCAACACATAACCCATTGTCCTCGAATTAGAAAAAAAAATTATTATTTTTGAATTGGTTTTTATTAAAAAAAATAAATAAAAAAATAAAAAACCATACCAAAAACGGAGAAAATAGTGGTTTTCACAGTTCTCACCCTTATTTTTAGTTCTCATAATAACTCTACTATATATATATATATTATATATAGGCAAAAGTGAATATACCGAAACTTAGGTATGAAACAACCTTCTATTCACCTTCCCTATATATATATATGAGGATGGAGAGTATGAAACTCGTATTTAAATGTCGCAAGTTTAGTGTCAAAGTCATTGAAACTCGTAGTATGTAATGGATTGTATATATTGACAAATTTGGTAAAAAGGCGGGTATGCGACCCGTTAAGTTTGTAAAGGTCGTTTTGAACGTCTAGATATTATGAAAAGTATTTCATGGTTAAAATGGGATGTTTGCAGGTATTGGTTATTTTGGAAGTGACAAAACGTTTGGTTGGTTTAGAAATGATCCAAAGTGGTTTTTAAGATTTTCTGCAGGCCTTCACGGGCGTGAAGCCCTGTACTGGCAAGCTTCACGAACGTGAGGACCTTCTGTAACACCCCCACCATGGCGGAAACATGGGATGCCACGAAAAGCACAGCATATGACATGGAATTACATAGATACTACTAAAATG